>CM034146.1:722743177-722754933 GCA_019776745.2 Taxus chinensis | reverse complement strand
TTTTTATGATCGTTGTGATACAACCTCCTTGCTATCATTGTAGTAGAATGGTTATGTGTTAACCAGAAAGGTTAAAGTCAACTTGTTGTTGACGACAGATCCTTTGGAAGCTATGTATCCTGTGTTGTGTTCTTGTGAATGATTGAGTAACCCTCTTGTAAGATTTATAATGGTTATGTTTGGTCTTGCCAAGTTTGTCCTTTTTCTTAAGACATTCTCTTGATTAGAAGAAAGTTTAATAGAAGGATTGTTAGGATAGGATGTAACCCATACGAGGTCATTTGTGCGTTTCATCCCTTTTCTTTCCATTTTTATTTATTCTGTACTGACATAAAATTAACTGTTATAGGCACATCATCTTAATATTAATAAGTCATGTTGGTTTAGATATTCTCATGTCGATTGATTGTTTGGGATCTTCCAGTGGCATAGTGAATCCTTGGCTTGGTGAACTAACTTAAACAAATAGGGATAGATCACGTTTGAAATTAATTCTCTTCCTGTAATTGTTTTTGTTTCGAAATGTTATCTTGTTAATGACGGTCATTATTGTGATATGGGTGAAATTCACTATGATGTTTATTAACTGCTCCTATGTGAAAATGATAATTGAATAGAGTTAGTGCCATCCCTTTTATATAGACATTTTATGCTTTTGGACAGCTCTTTAATTGCTCTTGTTTAGACCCTTGAATTATTGTTTTCTTCTTCAACGGTACTTTTCTTCCTTGAAACAGTTAGATAACAACATAATGTCTTAATGTTATAGCTTTTATCGTGCTCAGTTCTTGCGAACTGACATGTGCTAACAAATGTGCAGGAGGATTTCCTGAGTAGAAAAGAAAAAAAAGAGAGAGAGAGAGAAAAAGAAACACGTGTAGAAAGTGGATTCCAGCCTTCTTAGGAACTGATGTTGTACGAATGTTTTTCTTTTACTTTACAGCATTGGTATGGAAATTGTGGAGACTATCTAGAAGGCATTGTGTTATAATTTTGTATTGTTCTCATGTAGGTTGTTGTTATCATTTGAAAGTCAATTTGAGAAACATTATTGTCAATAAGATTAAATGAGCTTGTTTGACATACGTATCCTTTGTTGAATTTTCACTTTTCAGAATATGATTTATCCTTGAATTGTCAAACCTAATTCTAATTATCCGAACTTGAATCATCTTGCATCGCTCTACTTACCTTGGTCTTGTGTCGATTGGTAAAGGACTATGTTTTGGAACCTAGCAAAAAGAAAACAAGAGAAACAAATATACCTTGTGATCCCGCGTAAACTAATCAACAATCTCTTATTGTGGTAAATCCTCAGAACGGTCTTAAGGTGAAATCAATGATTGAATTCTTGGAAGATAATAAGATTATAATAAATAGAAGGAACTTGACTAAGAAACTCTTCGACCTATCTTTCCCGTTGAAAAAGTAAACAGTATACTTATGTCT
The DNA here is from genome assembly GCA_019776745.2 of Taxus chinensis. NCBI lineage: Eukaryota > Viridiplantae > Streptophyta > Pinopsida > Cupressales > Taxaceae > Taxus > Taxus chinensis. The sequence goes on along the minus strand of CM034146.1, from coordinate 722,753,484 downwards.
ATCTCTTCAAGTGAAGCCCAAGTGAAACCTTTAACAATTCTGGTTAGACTCTTGCCCCAATGAAATCCTTTTTAACCACTAATAAGATCTTAATGAAGAATCCAAGACTTAGACAGTCATGTACTGTAAAAATAAAATAAAATAAAAATATGACCGCTTAAAAGGGGTAAAACATATATGTTTAAAAGCACAACGTTGAAAACAGTTTGATGAAGTTAAGAGCCTTGATAAACAAACTGCCTCCTAACCAATGAACCAGTTAATCAAGTTAATGAAGCAACCTCTTACCATCCAATAATTGGTTTACACTGTTTATTAACATTATCAAGGTAGGGGAAAATTCTTCAAAGGAGACATGACTTTCAGATTCTCCTATTATGATTCCTCTGCGAAAAGTAAAGAATGTAAGAACACTTACAGCTAAAACATGATTCTAAAGAAACCTTCTGTGGGAAAACCTTGTTGTAAAATTGCATACTTTAGATGAACCATTGTGTCCTAAGTGTGTGCCTCATGTTTATCTGTAACCAATGTGGGTCCGTGTTGTGGAAAGCATCTCTTTAGTTGATTGTATTCCCTAGAGAACTTGTGTAGTGTCGTATCATCTTCAAGTAAGTCAAAAAAAAATTATCCGGTATTTCACTGTGTTGTCCTTGTGTTGGTATTTTTGGTGTGCTACAAAATCTATGAGTCCATCTATTAATGGGCTCGTAAACATTCCACTTATTTTTAAGGCACAAGGAATGGTTTGGGGAGAAGAAAATTTATTCAAATATTTTTTTGGATGTAGTCTTTTTGAGCGAGGTCCCTTTGATCCACCTCATAGTATCCCAAAATACATTCCCATCCTCCATAATTAGTCTAGTATAGGGATATGTGAAAGCATTTTTCAGCATTGTATACATTCTGAACTGAGATTGAGGAAGATTATAGAAAGCTTCAAGATATGTCTATTTCATCCACTTCCCAAATTTGTACAAGTCATGAAATATTTTAATTCCTTTATAAAACCAAAGGAGAATAGCATACTCTTATCAAGGTAAGGATTTTGTCATTATATTTCATATTCAACGGAATTAATTTGTAGGCATGGCACCTAGTGTTAAAGGATGAGAAGATAGGTTTCCCAACAACCGAGTTCTTTACTTGTTCCCATTCCTTCCAAATTGACTGAAGACATCCCATGAGGAGCAAAAAAAAATTCCCCCAAATAATAAGTCAACCAAATGAATTCCTTTTCATCTCTCTTGACCCTTCAAAGCTTATTGACAATATTGAATCTCACACAAACTTTCCAAGGTTCAATTCCAGTCAATGCCCTCGAGTTTTATTTTTATTTTTGCACTTAAAAAAAGGTATTGTTATGTTATGGGTACATCCTAAGTATGGATTTAAGTACCTGGTAAAAACTCAGGGCATGTGGATATGTACTCCCAGTGTACCTTAACTGTAGCTATACATGTACCCATATCATATACGTGTCAGGCTTGGTACGGGGGGTTACTTGGAATTTCCAAGAAGTCTAGTTGACATTGGTTACATATATTTTGTTTGGGCCACTCTGGAATATGCCATGACTGTGTAAGTCAGAATCATCAACATTTTTCACCATACTTCCATCTTGTTCCAAAATTAAAGCTTGGGAGCAAGGTGTGAAGATACATCATGGAATAATAGAATGTGCTCTCTTATCAGATGTAGTTATGGCTGCTTTGATAGACAAGATTGCAAAATGTTGAAAGATACATAAGGCACATAAATTGTTTAAAACAAAAATGAAGGAAGTGTGGTGTCATGGAATGTTATGATTGTATGTCTGTTGAAAAATTCTAGAGGTTTTTAATAAAATGCAATTGATATGTGCGAAGCCAAACTCAAAAACCTGTGTTAGCATCCTTACAAGAAAAATGATAAACAATAACAATTTCAAGCATATAAAATCACTACATACCCGTATAATGAGCTTCTTTGAACTTTTTTGTTTCTATTTTCTTTAATATTTAACTTTTATTCATCTTTTATATGTACATATATGAGATTATGAATACAATGTTTGTTTGGGATCACCATGCTTTATTGAGTTTATGGAGGTTATCCTTTTCTTTCTTGTGACGATAATTTTGGGAAAGGTTGTGATGCTTCTTACTAAGTATTCTTGGAAATCTCCCTTCATATGAAGTATTTTGATGGATTGCCTTAACATCTGTCAAGATTATCTACAATAGAATTCCATTATTGGGGAAAATACTTTTCAGCTATGCACATTTTGGTCTATAAACATAAGACATTGTATTGATAAAATTTTATGAAACTAGTGCAAATGAAAATAGATATACTGTGAGAATTTAATAGCCAATTCAAGGGAGTTACAAGAGAAGAGAGTGTTTGTTGGGGTTTATAATATTAAGCAAGAAATTTCTTATTGTAAATTATAAAACCTCCAAATGACCCAAGTTGGATTTTAAGAGTGGATCATGGCCACTCGCCTTGTATATAACAAGATGATGCATTAGGGATTGGTTACACATGGTTGTAACATTGTATAGGAGATATATGTGCAAGCAGATTTGTAAGTTTCATGAGAAAATGTATGAGGTAGTTTGTAAATCCTTAGTGAAGGTGTAACTAGATGTGAAATAGTGTGAGTGCTAGGTAAAAATATATCCTCAATAAAGATAAGTGATTTTCACTGGTATTTTTAACCTTCCATGGTTTTCCCACTTATATATTGTGTCACTATGTTTATTTACTTTTTTTTCATGTAATTTACATTTTGTAATATGTAAATAAAAAAATCTTAATCTCTACTTAATTATTGCACATCATAATCTATAATCTTCAATAATTTATTATGTGGATCTATAATTTGTTAATTATATCTTCCCATAAATTTCCTAACATGGTATTAACGCTAACGATTATGCATGTGCGGGATCGATCTGGATGTTGTTGACTTGCAATGAGTGAAGAAGCTAGAATTTTTTTAGATATGGGAAACCGTAGTTGTTATGCCAACGATTTCAAGCTAATCAAGTGAGATAATTCCAATGTTCCCACCCAAATATTTTTGAAAATATTGGTTAATTGGCTTTCTAGATCTTGCTTGTGAATTTGCATACATAGATATGTGATTCTGCGACCTGTTCTTGGTCTCTGTGGTTTAAATATGTTGTTTGCAAGTTTATTTTAAGTTTTTCTCAATTTTTATAGTCATTATAGCTGTTTTAGATTTGGATCCGAATTTTTTTATTAGATCTGGTTAGTTCATAGCTTCTAAGTCTAGTCCAACATTAAACTACTTTATTTTTACGAGATCTATTTTTGAAAAGATTCTTCCAATAAGATAAGTCTATGTGGTTTCGTTGTGTCAGTATTTTATTAGATATTTTCATTTTTGTCAAGTCCGAGCCAATCATTAAGCTCCATCTAGCTTCGTTGTGTTAGTATTTTTATTAGATATTTTTGTCTCATGTCAAATTTGAGTCAATAGAATTGCTCCAAGTATTTTGCATTGTCAGTCTTGTGTAAGCTTGCTTCTATCGCTTGCGAAATTCGATCCAATAGAATTGCTCCAAGTTGAAGCTTCATATTTTGCACTGTCAGTCTTGTGTTTGGTTAGCTTCTATCTTTGTAAATTTTGAGCTAATAGAATTACTCTAAGTCTTTTTGAATTTTGAAATTTATGTAGCTTTCTTTTAATTGTGGTAGTGGTTATCCAATAGGAATAAGCCACATTTTTTGCATTTGTCAGTCCTTGTCAGAATTGTGAAAAGTGAGCCATTAAGAAGGCTACATGAGTGTTCATATTTTTATTTGATCTTTTAGTTGCACTGTGAAGTGTGAACCAATAGTAAAACAACGCATACATTTATTTTTTCACAAGTGGCGGACACTACCCAACCTTCATTGTGTTAGTCTCTTTTTGTGCTTAGCTAGTAAGATTGTATCCTAGTATTCACTATGATTATTTGGTTTCCTAAATTATCTGGTTATTTTAATTATGTTTAACTGTGGCTTTACAGTAACCCTATAGCTTTTGTTGTAAAATTCCTATACAAATGTCTTGATCTAATCGTTATATCTATAACTGTCGCATTGTCTCATGTGCACCGTGATGATAGACTTTGCTAGTTATTACCTACCCAAGTCACCTCTCATTTTGTGTAAGGTAGGTGGTTTCCATCCACTACGGGTTCTCCATTTGTTTATGGGTATGTTGAGAAAAGTTTACATGGGTTTTTGTTAACCTTAGCTCTAGCAAGCAGACATTGGTTCGAACCATTATCCGGTTTGTCGGAGTTATTGTTTTATTGCGGACACTTATCCACCCTTTTTGGGTTATGACAATAAACTTTGTAATGACTTTGTTTCATTGGTGGATCGCCAAATGTTGAGTGGTGAGTTTAGTCCATGTTTGTTGGATCTCCATGTTTTTCATTTCAAATGGAAATTTTGTAAAGCTTAGATCCTACTCTGCGGCATATTCAAAACCATTTTGCATCTTTACAAAACAATTGTGAGTGGAACTGACTAAGGTGATTATATTTAATTATGGAGTTTGAAGTATCAGGGCTATTAGTGCTAGGTTACTTAGTATATGCATCTTTTGAATATTGCTATGGAAATGAATATTTTATTGGAAGATATATATAATATAATGAATTATAGTATTTGGAGAGTAATGATCAAATCGGTATAGGCTCAAGAAGTTTAAGGTTTTCCTTAAGGGACACATCAACCATTCCTTATAGAGATTTGAACCTTAACTAAATATAGCCACTTCTTTAAAGATACATATGTACATTTATGTATAGAATTCAAATTATTAGAACTACCTTGGCTTATTGCAATAAGGGATGATATGGAAATTGTTGTTAAGATTGTTAAAACTATTATGAAGGTATATATATATTTAAGATAATTAAACAATATTGGATTATACAATCCCATGGAGGGGGGTCGAAAAATTGTTAATTACCTAGGTGGTGGTGGTGGTGGTGGTGGTGTGTGTGTGTGTGTGTGTGTGTGTGTGTGATTTATGAAAATTGTTGGTCAAGATAGTTAGATGGATTTAATGGTAATATAAATGCATATATAAGAGTGGCATTGAGTATGGTAATGATGGTTACTTTAAAAGAACTTGTGATAGAAAGTGGTGATCCCATTTTTATAAATCGAAATTATAGATTAAACAAGTAGGATTATGAATCTAAACACTATGAAACTTTCTGATGGATGTGTTAGAATACTAACTTTTGAAGGACTCTAAGTAGAATTGAGACTTTTTTGTCACTTCTCACTCAGAGAATGAAAAATTAAACATTATAGATTCAAAAATTTTGTTAAAATTCTTTTTCTAACTCTTAGTAATCATGGAGACAAGAAACCAGGAAATTTAAGTATTAATTTCAATCATATAATCTATATGATTACATGATTGAAAATAATGGTCACTAAGAAAGAATGCGTTTCTAAATTATAAGGTCAATGGTCCTACTTGGAATTGATTGTTAAAGAATTTGTTGTAACTCTATAGAGACATCTTCTTATGTAAAGCATATGTCTTCCTTCTTAGTTGGCATGGTGGAAATTTTATTTTGACTTAAGAAGTTGTTAGTGTTTAGAGCTTATATCCATTTCTTGAAATAGAAGGTTTCTTTTCATGATATTGTTAAATAGTAGCATATTGTTTTAATGTGTAGTTCTTATCGTGCTCAATTCTCGTGAACTGACTCAGGCTAATAAATGTGCCGATGGCTTTCATGTGAGTAGAAAAAGGGAAAGTACTTGTAGAAAGTTGAATCGGTTTTGCTATTATGAAGTTCTTTTGCCCGTATGCTTAAATATGTTGAAAGGACTCTAGAATAGTTTTTGTTTGAGAGAGTTAAGAAGGGCACAATACTTTAGTATTCTATATCTGTGGAGTAATGTTGTCATAACTAACTGAATCTAAAACTTGTAAAATATTACTGAGAATGATATAGAATGATCACAACATTGTTATGTGTATCTTATTGTATAATTGCAATCTTGAAAATAGTTTAGCCTTGCTTGACCAATATTGTTTACCTATTTGTTCCAAGTCAAGTACTTATTAGAATCTCTTTGTCACCTTTGGATTGTGTGTTGTGTTGGATAGGGAACGATGTATCCATGGCTAGTTATCATAAATTATAATGGTAAGAAAACTGAGTTCTAACTTGAATTAGTAAATCTTACTAGATTTTGACAATAATATAATGCTAGGTATGACATAATGTTATTGCAATCCTTATAGATGGTTTACACAATATATATACATACACACACACACACGCACGCACGCACGCACGCACGCACGCACGCACGCATGCACGCACGCATGCACGCACGCACGCACGCACGCACGCATGCACTCACATGCGCGCGCGCGTGCGCACACGCACACACACACACACACATAGATATAAGTAAATTCATGAGATATACCTGAAGTGGGAAAAAGGGGAAACTATCTTCTTGTGTCAAAGATATACCTTGTTACTCTCAACCTGTACTGGTAGTTTTATCTTTAGAATTGTTGGGATACATAAATTATCTTAAGTTGTAAACGAATGTATGGTAATTTGGAAAGTTAATCAAGGTCATGCTAAATAGGATAAAGGATCAAGAAACCTTTAAATCTAACTTATCAATTATAAATCCATAATTGTAATCAGTCTAACGAAATTTAAATCCTTATGAATTAATAACACCTCCTAGCTTAAATAAATAAGAGTCAAAGTTTGTGTTGATGTCATAACTGTTATGCTTAGTAATATTGTCATGAACCCAAAAATAAGGAATGACTTGGTTATAACTTGTCCTGACATATGTTGTTTTCCCATATATTTTATTGTTGGGTGTGTTTTAAGAAGAATTTCTTTTCCTAAGGTAGTGTTCCTTTAAAAAATAGCTTCTTTTAATATAAAGACCCTCTTGGACTGACCGTCTGTTATTTGTCGAAGACCACTAACTAACCTTGTATGTCATCTTAAAAGTTGGGGGACCATTATTAAATCCGATACCCAAATCATTTATCATTTGGTTCTATGGATTATTACTTTGAGATTCTTGTGAACCCTAATAACCTTTTTAATGGGGATTGGTTTATAGGATTTTAACCTCTTTTAGTTTACTAGGAGAAGAGTGTTGTTAGGTCAACCTTTTATATAGTTAATCCTTCTTGTTGTGAGTAATTGAATACCCCCTCTTTTAATAAAAAAACAAATTAATCAAGAAATTGATATTTTATAGATGATCCTAATTTAGGGAGTTATATCTTAAGCTAAATGTTCAATAGTATAAAAGAAAAGAAATCTACCTTTATGAGAAGGATTGGATGAATCATAACACAAGAATTATAGAACTTAAGTTAAAAACAAAAATATGATTAAATAAAATACGCAATCCTAAATATTACACCGTGGGGAGACCCTAACTTTGGGTGTGCACTGTGATTGGACTATTATGTTGTGACTTGTCAAAAAGAAAATTGAATTGATCGTGATGGGTGTCATATGTTCCCTTGTTTCCTATGTGGGTCAATGTTGTGTCAAGCTTATCATGAGTTGTCTGTAGTCCTTTGAGACCACCTGTGGTGTTACATAAACTTCAAGCAAGTAAAAAAAAAGTTATCCGATATTTTCTGTGTTGTCTTTGTCTGTGTGTATTTTAGTGGGAGTTACACTTGGTATCAGAGCAAGGTTCTTGCTCTCAAACCTCTGGGATTGAATGGAGTTGTGGTGTTTTTTCATGGTGGTGGTGAATATTGGAAGAGTAATGTGATATAAGCATGATGTGAATGTTGGAATAGATTACGTAGCAAATAAGTATATATTATGTTTGTTTAAATCATATCCCATTATTCTCTCTCCGTTGTAACCTATCTTTTCATTTTGAGGAGTATTATTATTTCTCTTATCTATATATTTGTACGTGCTTTTGAATAATAATATAAGAGAGATATGTAATCTCTATTTCTTCTCACTTCTCGCTCCTCTCCATCTGGTATCAGATCTATCTTAATCTCTGTCCTATGCATTTGAGGGAACTTAACGCAACCAACATTTTCCACATTGACGTGTTTCTAATTTTTCTCCTTAGACGTGGATGCATGGACATGGGAGGTTGAAGTCTCTGCGTGGAAATTACTAAAGAGAATTCTACGTGGGTATTGTTGACAAGACAGCTGCGTGGAAAATATTATTCTACTCTACTTTGTGCTAAAAGACAAAAATTCAAGAACCTGCGTGGAGAGTCTTGGACGCATATGATGCTGTGTGGAGGATCTTGAAAACTGCGTGGAGTTTTTTGCAACTCCCAATCATTATTATTATTTATTTTTGTGAATGTGGAGGAAGCTTAGTTTGAAGCATGGAGAGCTGGAATGTTTGAGAGAAGACCAACTCATTGGCATATCAATTAGAAAAATAAACCTCAAGTCTCAGTGGTAAGTATAGCTCTTGTAGTTCTTCAGCGAGAATGATCAACAAAAGTGTTACTAAGAGAAAATTAATCATTTTGCAAATCTCTGCGTGAAGGTTGGATGTTGCTACAACTTGGGCATAGTGTTGTTTTGATTGCAATTTTATCTGAAAATGCCGATAAGAAGTAAGTGTGAAGCAGCCTACATGTGAAGGAGTCGATCAGAAGTAGTTAAAGAAGCCTCGAATGATCCAAAGTCATGTCCCATGAATCTACGCTATATGTCAAGCGTAAGAGGGAGTGTAGGGACTGCTGGAAGCGAACATGAAGACTCGCAAGCCATAGAACATCATCCAAAAGATCAAGAAAGCTCCGGGTTCTATTTTTCATTACTTAACGAGCTTCACAAAACCATAAACCTTGTCTTCTGGAGTATTTTCTTTTCGACATCAGCTGCCAAGTGAAAAGAGTTTGAAAAGAGATAGAATCTAGTTACGAAGCAGACTGTGAAGAATGTCCTAAGAAGAGTCGTCTTCTCTCAACACGAGAATATCGAGAACATCTCAAAGGTCGATTCTCTCAACAGTGAGTGAAGATTTGTAATAATTCTCTGAAATTAATAAAAGTTTTTTTAATTTTTTATTACAATGTCTACACCAAAACTACTTCTATCCGATGCTCAATTACTTAAAGGGCCAAATTATGCGGCCTAGAAAAAAAAGATGCAGAATATCCTTCAATTTGAGGGATTATGGGGCATTTTCACAGGGTCAGTGACAGTTTCCATTGCCCCTGACCAACTCATAAACTATGAGATGGTTAGTGCCAAAGCACTAATGTTTATTATGCTAAGTATCACTGATGGTGTGCAACTGCATGTTCAGGATGCCGAGAAACCACAAGAAGCATGGGGCAAGTTAACAACCATCTTTGAGGTGAAGAATCAGACTAAGATTCTCCATCTTTAATCAAAATTACACACCCTTTCTATGGGGTCCGATGAGAAATTTGAGGAGTTCTTACATCGAGTGGTTGAGTTACCAACAAAGTTATTAGCTCTCGGTGCGAAGGTAGAAGAAACAATTTTGGTTCCGATCACCTTAAGGGAACTCCCTTCTAAGTTCCAAGTGTTCATTACGACATTAAATGTATCCAAATGGAAAGTGACGTTTGAAGAAATCATGAACTTATTGCAGCAGGAAGAGGAAATCATGACGTTTAGATATTGTTTCATCTTCTACAGTAGCTTTATCTACCTCAATAGTAGAATATACTACCCTATGGCATTACCGATATAGTCACTTGTATGTTGGATATTTTCCTTAGTTGAGTTCTTAAGAAATGGTACATGGACTTACTAAATTGTCTAGTTCCTTTCCTATTTTCCCTAGCTATCTTGCAAGAAAACAACATAGGGATCCATTTAAGGTGAGCACTTTCCATGTCAAGAAACATCTGGAGGTAGTTCATACCGATCTGAATGGACCGTTCGCTACTTCCTTTTTAGGATAAAAGTACTTCCAACTGTTCGTGGATGAGTACTCTCTAAAGATGTGGGTGTTTTTCTTAAAAAATAAGAGTTAGGATCTTCACCATTTCCAGATCTTCTATCAACGTGTTGTGAAAGAGACCAGATAACCTCTTCTTCTTCTCCACTCATATTGAGGGGGGGGAATTCATAGCAAAGAAGTTCTTGTCATTCCTGAACAAACAAGGCATTAAGAAAAATGTGAATGCTCCCTACACACCCAGGAAAATGGCATTATGGAGTGACATAATCACACAATGATGGAGATGGGCTAGCTCCATGCTTTCAATAAAAAGTTGGAGGATTGATATTGGGATGAAGAAGTACAAAACAT
>CM034146.1:720714913-720917118 GCA_019776745.2 Taxus chinensis | reverse complement strand
AATTGGTGTGCATTTTGGAGCAAAATCAATTTCTTCAGGAAGGGTTTCTCCGTTGTTCTCTTAGTTTTGATTTATAAAAATATTTTTATCTTTGTGGGTTATCATTGAAGGTGAAAATAAAAATTTCCACAGTATTAAAAATGTTTTTCAGTTATGGGTCTTTCATTTGAAGATGAAATTGATTTCTTTGGTTTTTCCATTAGTTTTTATAGACAGGAAACTTATGGTTGAGTTTGAAACTATTTTTGGGTAAAGAAATTGTTAGCACCGAATCACAGCACCCCTGGACGCGGATCAAACTTCCAAATCGATCACTCTAAGCATCCAGTGTGATTGGATAACATGAGTACTATCTCCAAGTTGTGGGACTTGCTACTTGAGATAAACCTCCAGAGAAAGTTGGTTCTTGCTCGTAAACTACCTGCCACAATCTACTCTAATGCAAGGTAAGCTAACTGTTCTAATCTAAATTTCCAAGGGACCAGGGAGAGAGAATGCATAAAATGAAAGCATACACTAAAGCGGTGATACACCAGAAAAGGAGGGTGTGAGAGTAGTCTCCAAATGTGTGAAATACAAAGGGAAAGTGCACACTAGAAGAGGTGATGACAGTTCACCATAATCTAGCAAAATGCATTCACAACAATATTCCAAGAATACACAATGATAATGAATCCCTGCAAGAACATACTAAATAGACACAATATTCTTATAGAAAAGATTAAAGGGGCAAGAAGAATGCAAGAAAACACAGCAGGGGAAGATACGTCCACAAACTTGTATTTTATTGCTTCCTGGTATGCACAATTCAGTCTATTACAAGATAAGGGCCTGGATCACCATGCAAGGAGTCCACTACAAGGGCCTGCAACACACTGGCTTCACAAAGAAATTTTGGCAGAGCTTTGCTACCCAAAAACTCTCTTCTTTACAATGAGCCCAACACTCCAATTTATAGAAAAAATGGGAAGGAAAAAGAGAAGGGAAAATGGAAATCCCGAAATCTGTCCTTCAACCACCTGTAAGAGGCATTAAATTGAGTGGAATGGTTATACATTACTTGCAAAAGGCTCCCCATACTGTCCCATGTGATGCAGCAGAGAAAGAATGATGACCATGCCTCTTAATTGCACTCCCAGCTACCAAATAAAACACTGTTCTAAACCCGGCCACGTTTTCTTAAAAAACTCAATCAATTATCTGATCAAATCTGGAATTTCTTGATTGCTGTGCATCGGGCTCGGAACCACGATTCCAACGGTACCAATTTTGTGTGATTTCGTTGAGAAATGCAAAAGTTATGGCCTTCTGAGTGCGGGCAGCTATTTTGGGTCTGGCAGGCGTTTTCTGTCATTTGACGGGAATGAGCATTGACTGACTGGAGCCGAATATGTTTCTTTTATTTAAATATATCTACCCTCATTTAAATATGGATATCATTCCTAGTACATCCTTAGATGAAAGATTCGGAGCTACTCACCCTTGCGTTATTGTTGAGGCTTAAAGTTTCCGGACACGAATGTAGACTTAAATGCAAAACATTCAATCGCTACGTCATATAGCAAAACATGTGTGGGTTTGTACAACAATGTCCCAGTGAAATACATTTTATTATAATAATTGAGAACCACAATTGAATTGTGGGAGTGGAAAATGTCCCTTTTCTGCCGGTAAAATTTGGATTTTAAAGTAGTACATAAGCATTAGGAAATCCTATAGAGAATGATCTAGATTCTACACAGCAATCCCTAGGTAACCACTATGGCACAGTGCTAGAGAATATCCCGTTTCGAAGCCAAACTGAATGGTATCATATTATTTTATTGCCCAGATATGTCCCATTTGTATTTAACTAATCTTTCAAAATCAGTAAAATGGACAAGACTCGATTCTCGATGGCAAAAAAATATGTTACGTAGCAAAAGATGTCGAGGACTTTTGATAAAGCGCGTCCCGGAGTGAAAGTACTCATTTAGTAGGAACCGATTGAGAGCAAAATTGAATACTTTGCGTAGCTTCGGAAAAACTATTACAGAAAAGCCTTGAATCATTTCAGCCGATCTGGTAAACAAAGTAATCGCGTAACAAAATATACCCATATGTAAAAGACTGCAAGATGGTGTTACAACACTAAGTCAAGTAGAGTAATATTATTAGGCCAGTTACGAATTACTGATTTACGCGCGTCCCTTTGTCCCAATTATGTCCCAAATAATGCGCGGACCGCCTGGCGGCAATTCAAGCTTCTGTTCGCAGCCAGATGTACCACTAATGGCCATAACTATAGCAAGGACTGTGGACTAAGCCATTGAATCATAAAGCAATAGGTACTGGCACAAAATAGTATTTTGCATAATTTATATGTAAAATTTTCTAGAAGAACGTGCTCTCAAACTAACAAGTAGAGTAGGTGGAGGAATTAGAAAAGAGATATGACATGTGAGCCTAGATTCTAACACGGCAATCTTGATCCGCTGAATCAATGTAACCGTTGCTGGAGGATCATAGTATCTGGACCAGAGCATGTTACTCCAGCATTTACCTTGGAGGAGGCTTGGATTTGAGGATAGCACATCCGAGGTGAGGGTGTCAGGTGGAATCGTAGCCACTGCCTGCAGCTGCAGAGGATGCTGGTAAGGCCATTTTTCTAGGCTTATATCTTTGCAGAAGAAGTTTTTGTTGTTTGAGGTCCACTGCTTCCATTTGCATCAATGAAGTCTCCACCATACTTGACAAGGGGGGTTGTTATATGAAAATTGCACCCACACGTAGTCGCTTATTCTAATGACCTGTCATAAGAGCACTCCCCAAGTATGCGTCTGGGAATGGGCACTGAGTTTGTAGCTGCATCTCTGAGCATAAACCTTGTTACCTCCATAACCCTTCACGATATTGTGGCAATGACTTCCCCAATTGCTCCGTGGTGCCCCCCTCAATATCAAGGGTTTTTTATCCCGTATAGAATTTTGCGTCATCCCAGTGGCCTGGAGTCGGAATAGGCCTCCCAGATAGTTGTCCCACATTTGATAGTTGTTATAGCTCACGTATCTGTGGCATCATGCGTCTTCTTGACAAGAGTTAGTTTTAGCTGCCTGCTCCTCCACCAAGAATAATAGAATAAGTTGACCTTCACTCCCTTCTCTTGGCATGCCTTTATATCGCTAAAAAATACGATTGCACACTGCAGCTACCTTTCGTGTAGGGATCGCAGTGCCCGTGCCAGATTAATCATGGGCGTTCTGTCCATTGATTGAAAGTTTGCCATGAAATGCCAGGACTTTACAATCTCGTAGTTTCCCGTGGAACAAGTGCTGCTTAAGCTTCTCTTCATTACCATTCTGTCCCTCAGTAAATTACAATGCTACCTGCTGCAGCTCGATCGTCACACCACTTGACATCAATACTGAGTGACCATAGTATCACTGTTAAGGAGATTGGTCCATCCCTTCTGGATATTCAGTCTCTTACTAATAGATACGTCTGACCTTATTAACTAGTCACTCAGTAAATGGGAGTTGCTTGGTTATGACATTGAATGATTGCCTGGATGGTACACATTTCTCTCCCTTAAGATACCACTCCTCCACTCGTCTTCCTTCCCTTGTCAACTTATGAATAAGATTGCGTGCCACATTAAAATTGTGCATTGAGTCGCTGTAAGAGTGTGGAATGCAATATTCATGCCACTAGATTAGAAGCCGCTTAACACTGACATGGAACGGGATACTTTGGAAAATGTTATTAAAGATATAAGACCAAATGAATACTAATAATTCAATCCACGTACCTGATTTTACGTGCCCCTTAGTTTTCAATTTCCTTTCATGTGTATTATCCCGAGCACATTTGACTTGGATGGACTGGATAATGTGATCCATGCCTGAAAATAACCATCGGGCATGGAGCTTGATCGTTTGCAGATTACTATTACTCAAATAAATCCAATTTATTAAAAATTTCCCCTTTCATTACTGGAAAGTACTAGGGGAAGACTGTATGCGAAACTAATCTAAAATTTCACACTTAGTCATTTCTTGGATATTTAAATAAAAGGTTGATTTATTTTGTTATGATAGTTAAACTGCATGACATTGGATGATCTCATACAATTTAATGCACTTGACACGTTTGGCTTTTGAAATCTATAGGTTCAGAATGCTCTTGGGTGTGCAACTGAAATGGTGGATCCGAAACAATTTGGGATGCCAAAAAGTGTCCCCACCCATCATGTGACTTGTGATTGAGGAAGTTGAAAGGAATTTATGTTACGAAATCCTTCGGGAATCCTTCAAAGGTATATTCCCTGACGTGACTTCCATAGTTAGATATGGACTGGCATTAGATTACTATGTTCCCTAATATGTATACGGATGTAAATATAAGTGCAATGCATGTTAGCATTGACATTTAGATGACTAAGCATATTTTACTGTCAAAATGCATTTGGGCATATCGAGTATATAACTCCCTGAAACCCACTGGATACTGATAAACTAACAGCCCCAAAAAATAATATAATGTTTAAATAAAGAAAATAATATAATATTGATGTAATGCCCATCAATTTACACATCCGACTAATACAACACTAAAAATACAATGAATATTTTTGTATGGATTTTGAGTTACATTATAGTACACATGACACTAATAGGAAATTGAACTTGCCTTGGACAGTTGTACACTTTTATTAGTCCTTAGTGGATATGAAATTTGCACAACATGTATTAACCAAATAGATAAAATTGAAAATACGTGTATAAAAACTATGGCAATTTGTGTATCCCATATAAATAGTGATCGTGTTATGGGTTGGAAAACAAAGAAACTAATTTATTAAGATAGAGAAACATACAATAATTTATCCAACAAGCTGCAAAGAATGTAAGGATTGTATTTGAGTAAATGGAAATAATGTTAAGTGATTAAATAGACTAAAAACTTAATGAAAAATCCTAAATTATTAATTATGTCTCTTTAAGGAATATTTGATTTCTTAATGTATTTCCTCATGAATAAATCTGAATGAGCTAAGTGACTAAATTGTATAAGACGCTAAATATCAATCTAAATCTTTGTGAGGTCATGTATGGGAAAGGAATGGTTCAGAAATGTGTATAAAAGTAGAATTTAAAGGAGTAACAGGTAATATAATAGTTTACCTTTACAAGATGGAATCTAGAATATGATCATTGTCTTGATCATTATGATCATTTAATCTTGTTAGTAGTCTACGCAAGAAATAAAATGAGCTAGTGCATGCCTAAATGACAAACTCAATTGGTAGTACAATCTAAAATTACGAGTAAATTGTTAACCGTGTAAAGGGGTATTAGCCTTATATAAGATGTGTTACTATCTACTCTTGACTTAAAAAAGGCTAAAATTAGCACTAAAAATTAACCATGCTAAGATAAAAATATGCTTCAGCTGACTTTAGGAAGAAATCATTATGTGGTAACATCTTGAACTTAAAAGCAAATAGTCTAGTTATAGATGTTAATTAAAAGAGATCTAAAGTTATGAATGACGAACTTGATCTTGTAAGGTGAATTACTACACCTACGAAATGAAATCACAATGAAGAGGTTAATTATCTTACAAAGTAAGCGGTATAGCTTAAGCAGCTTTACCTAGCTTATAATAAATAGAGGAAAAATGGGAAGTCCTAAAGACGTCAATAATGCCTTAACTAGGAGGATGAAAACAAGTTAAGCTTACTGCGACTAAATTAGTCTAGTAGTACCTATCAGGAATCTTGACTAAGATTAAAAGACACTTTATTTGTCAAATTTTAGAATGTATGAAAGGGGGAAATGAGGTGATAACCACTTTAAGTGTCTTTATCCTTCTATCCTAAGTAATTAAACACATAAACTCTAATTCAGTAAGTTAATGGACTAAGATTAATGAATCGAGATAATTGTGATGAGACATTTGGGAGGTGAGGGGGAAGACAAGTTTAGATTATATGTGCAAGCATCTATTCTAAGCGTACATAGTACAGCTAAAACTTTGGCCAAAGTAATGTGCTAGCTTGGTACATTGTCTAATCACCGTGATTCCTCAAATGCCAAAGTGTAGGATGCTAGATAGAGTTTACTAAGTTAAACTCTTGGTAGACACTAGAGGATCAGTCACATGTTTTAACTATCGTAATGTGGTAAAACCAAGAGAGACTAAATATGAACATTTTAACGAATGTTAAGGGTGATCGTGGAGATCAGGGATATATTAACCCTTACATCTGCACAAGGTTATCACATTGTTATAAGATGGATTTATTAATTAAGACATGCTACATAAGCTAGCCTTGGTTATTTGTTTGATTTTATTATGTAGGGGAATGTATGTTTGATATTAAGATAATAATACTTGTTTCATTAGTTAGCTTAATTAGCTATCTGAATTATATATGCAGAGGAAGGTCTGTTCGCAAAAAAAAAAAATCCTTCTAAAATGAGTGTCAAATTCTAGGTTGTTTCGATGATTAGTACTCAAACTAGGGGTTTTATTTACCTAAAGTGGAGATTCCATTTAGAACAAAGTTTAAGATCATTCTATGATTTCAATTTCTTCCACACTAAGAAGGATCCCACTTGAAGACATGTTATGGATGAATCTTATGTTAGGGTTGACTGTTTCGATTGAATCTCTTTACTACATTTACAAGGTAAGAATACAACCCAATAGTTAATTAATCATTTATTAAACATTGAAAATGCATTACAACATATTAAATTCAAATTCATGTACTATATATGTATCAAACCCTTTTACCATACACAACTATAAATCAAATTGAACATGTGATTAATGCACATTTCTTAAGATATCCTTGAAATAACATCTCATACATATTACCAATTTTCAAATATAGCTTTTCTGTAACAAAAGACTACATTATACATATATTCATTTTACAGTGACCTATATAAATTAAAATAAGAAATAATGAAGTACACATCGCCTTTTTGCCATCTTTCTTGCATCCTGCAAAACCAGGTGAGCATGAAATCAACGATAAATCACTGGCATGGAATCCACCCTAATATAACATAATTAATGTTTTTTAGTTCCCCATTTACATATAATAATAATTATAATTTACATTCGAAAGAAAAAGGTGTAGAAACATGAATTCATTTCATTTCACTTCATTTCGTAACCAAGGAGAGAGAAAGAGAAAGGAGAGAGAGAAACACCATTTTGTCAAAATTCCTATTTCACACAACAAGTTACACTATGGAGTTTTCAAAAAGTTCTTTACATGTGTCAAAAGTTTCCACAGTGGTTTGGTAACCCGACAGGGGTCCTACAACTTTCTTTTTACATTTTCCTGTTAGCTACAAAAACGTTCAAAACAGGCTCAGAGGCTAAGAAACCACTTTCAAACTTTGTCGTCCAATCAGCAGATACACCATGGTTAAATTTCTACATGCCCACTTATATACCAAGAGTTCATAGGAACAAACAGAATTGAGAACAAGTGAATAGTTTACGATTGGCGACTAGTTTTCTGGGGCCATCTGTCATAATTGGCCTAGTTGTAAATGATTAAAAGTTAGCTCAAGGACTCACAAAAACACCTCCAAAACTAAAGTTCGATGGACAAATGTGCAATGAGAAATTTCCTACAAGTTTCCCTATATATAGAGAATTTTTCTGAGTCGACAAAACTGAGAAATGGAAGACAAATTTCAAACGGCGATAGGTTTTCCTGGAGCCACCGATTGTAGTTGAGTCAGTTTGACCTAGTCAAATAGCGATCAGAGGCCTACAATACCCCTTTTCCAAACTCACTAGGGATGTGCTTTTCCTAAACCAAAGGTTCCAGGCAATTTTCTATTAAAAATAGTAGAGGTTTGCGAAGGTGGAAAGACATTTCATTGCTCAGGGTTCGAACAGTGGTCTAAAATGAAAGTCAACATTTCAGTTTTGGAAGCTTCCTAAAAGTACAAAACAGAGCACCAAGGCTCCTGGAGGAGCTGCGAAGAGAGCAAAAAAAATTAAATGATGTTGAGCTTTTGATTGAAGTGATTCTCTACATAAAAAAGAACACATACGATTCTTGACATAACCTTTATGGGGCTCAGATTCTTTTTTTCAAGTCTCTCAAAATTGCATTTTCTAACTTTGCAAGGTAGACAAATGGTTGTTTCAATTAACTCATCTTTCTCTCGCCAATACCAACAGACATGAACTCCAAATTTTGATACCTTGGGTCTAGCAATGGATAATGTTGAGGTAGCAAGAACAATTGATGGTCAAGCATAAATCAGTTACGTAAATCATGAGGTGGGTGTTTTATTATTTAACACTAAAATTTTAGTTAAAATATCCAATAGTTTAAGAATCTAATGGTTACTATTTATATAATAATGCAAATGAAGACATTCCTGAAAATAAGACATATCATGGGCTATATTTATTTGAATTTTCTAAAGCCTTTTCAACAAGCCACTTTATGCCCGCCTAACATCGAATCCCATTTCAGCATAGAGCTTAGAATGGACGAACAAAGTGCTCTACGTTGTCATCTTATCCAGTAATATAACATGATGCATTAGATCTCCAACGGATGCTTCTGCTTCTATAGAGATTTGGAGAACAAAGAACATATGCAGTATTACTAATTCTGCACAAAATACCTCACGGCACCCTTCATTAGTAGAATGCACAGGCCGTAGCATGCATATACTTTTGTGGAGCTCAAGGGCTTCTCTGGACTCAAACTTCGTCTCATAGTGCACTGAGTGTATCTTCCCGGTACGTTTCGGGTTGACCGCAAGCATGGCCTCTGACTTCGTCCTATCAGTCGCTTCCTAGAACTCCGTTAAGAGTGTCTGAAACTTTTCTTTGTCCCGTGTAAATTTTCACGGTGATCTTTTTCTGCCGGCAGCACGGTCAAAGAAAGTGTTGTTTTTCCATCATGCCTCTGACAGACGTGTTCGATCATAATAAATTTCATATTCAAAATTTAAATTTTCTCTAAATCCCACCGCTACTCACTTGTAAATATGGATTCCCGCTCACACCTAGTACACCTACCTTCTAGTTTTCATGTTTCATTGAAGGGTGTCAAACGATCCACTTTAGGTGATTTGTATTCATCCTCCTCACGTGGAAAAAACTAGACTGTGTTGATGTCTAGTCTAGACGTCTCATTTTCTATTTTCGGTTCAAAAATCCAAAAGAGGAAAATGGGTTTTTGAAAGAACTGCCGCTGCTTGTTCAATAATGGAAAAGTAGCGAGTGATTTGGCTCTTTTGTGGATAGTAGCTACGGAGCTATGCAAGGTTATTAAAGGGTGGATTCCACAGACTATTTTAGAAGTTTCCCCTTGATTAATAAATTATATTGTGTCCCCAACAATAAGTTTTTCCAATTTCTATATAATTATTTTTATGGTTTTGATAGGCACGTGTGTGTAAATGGGGTGTTATGGGAAGAGCAAAAGGAACCTATGTGGATGATTATGACTGTTTCTAGTTTGGTTATAGAGTTATTGGAATAGGGAAATGTTCCTCCAAATTTCTATTTTTCAGTGGGTATCAATCTCTTGGGGTTTTCAATCATATGTACATGAATATATCAGTCACTGATTTATCAATGACTAATTTCTCATCCTTGTTGGGATGACTAAGCTCACTTGAATGTTACTCGGTACTCCCAACACCAATTGATGCCCCGTTGGGCATCGACTTCTGTTTCTGCCACCTTGCTCCCATTGATTTTCGTTGAACGTTTATTTGAGCTCCCTTTTTATCGGCAGTTGACTTTGACCATATCGCGGAGTTATCTTGGTATAATTTCTTTCCTTCTTTCGCTTTGTCTCGCCATCTCGTTCTGTCGCAAGTGCGCTTTTGTTTTCGGGGGGTCATTTCTAACTGTTGTCTAGTGAGCTTATCATGTTTTTGATCGGTGTAATGCGTAATGAATTTTGTTGTTAAAATTTCTAATAGATATTAAAACCTCTTCAAGGGCGTTTAGAATGATACCGAGGCTGAATTTTATTGCATTGTTTTGACAATTTCAACCAGATAAAATTATTATTTTATGGAGCCAGCGGCAGAAAGTAGATCTCTAACTAAGAAAGAAGCACGTGATAAATGTATATGTCAGGTCTATGTAGAAATAACATCATTTAAAAAAAAATAAAAAATGAAAATCACATATAGGCGGGAGCTGTAAGCACAAATTAATATACATTTGCTATAAGTGGATAAGAATGCATTAAAGGTGTAATATATTGGAACTTATTCACGTGTCTGGTTGTAAGTAAATGGTGTTTGGTCTTCTCCTAACCACCCAAACTGCCAACTATTATGTCTGTCCTTGCGTGAGGAGTCGGTGGAGTCATTTTTCTTCACCATGATCTTTTTTGTTGATTTCCTTCTTGAATGCGTTGAGGTGGAGTGTTGGGCGTGTTGTTCTTGGACTGCGTGTGGTGAGTGAGGTAGGCATGTTTTCCTCCACGTTCTTTGAGTGCTGCAAGGTGTGTTCTGGTTAGGGATCCATACCTGCGACCCGCAACAGTGACTAGCCAGGCGGCAGGCATGTGCAGTGTAGTAGAAGCCTTTGTGAGCGCTTCCAACAAGCAAGTTGTCCATCTACGTTGTTATTTGTTCAGTACCAGATGCATCTTCAGGTTCGGGAATCTCGACTGCAGATCGACCAGACAGACATATACACAGTGTGTGTACTTTTGCACGTATACAATTTGCATACGCCGCCTGGGATGATGGCTCCGAGAGGGCGGTCGGTGCCATTAGTGTTTATTCAAGCTCTTGTGCTTCTCTGTCTCTGCACGATACAGGAGATCTATGCAATGTTGCAGAAAATGACTTGGGAGATGAAGGTAGAAGGATATTTTTCAGATTCAGGACATGTACTGAGAAAACAGTAGTGTCATGGAATACCACGATTACAGGGTGTGCATAGAGTGGACATTATGAGGAAAAGGATTTCATTTCCAGGCCATGGTTTTGCTTATGATGCTTCGGCTGTTTAGCATACATTATAGTAGGGAGGCAGATCGTAATGGGTGTTGTGGGTGGTATTGTGATATTAGCGGTGGTGGTAGCGGTTGTGTATAAGCTGGTGCAGTGGGAGAGATACAGGCTTCCTCCAGGGCCGAGAGGATTTCCTATTGTGGGTAATCTGCTTGATATAGGGGCTGTGAGGTTCAGGTGTTTCTCCGAATGGTCTAAGCATTATGGTCCTATTATGTCTATGTGGTTTGGAGCCACGCTCAATGTGATAGTCTGTAATACAGAGCTGGCCAAGGAGGTTCTCAAGGAGCATGATCAGCAGCTGGCTGACAGACCCAGATCAAGATCAGCTGAAAAGTTCTGTAGAAACGGCCAGGACTTGATTTGGGCTGACTATGGCCCTCATTATGTCAAGGTCAGGAAGGTTTGTACTCTCGAACTCTTCACCCCCAACAGGTTGGAGTCGCTCAGAGCTGTGAGGGAAGATGAGGTTACTGCTATGGTTGATTCCATTTTCAAGGATCAAGGCACAGGTAATTCTTTGATCGTTAAGAAATCTCTGTCAGCTGTGGCATTCAGCAACATCACCAGGATTGCATTTGGAAAGCGGTTTGTAAACGAAGAAGGGAAGATGGATCCACAAGGACTGGAATTTAAGGAAATAGTTGGAACAGGATTAAAGCTGGGAGCTTCCCTCACTATGGCTGAACACATTCCCTATCTCCGTTGGATGTTCCCTTTGGAAAAAGGTGCATTTGATAAGCATGGTGCCAAGTGAGATAGACTCACCAAAGCCATTATGGAAGAGCACACTCTGGCTAGGCAGAAGAGTGGTGCTAAACAACATTTTGTGGATGCACTGCTCACACTACAAGAAAAATATGATCTCAGTGAGGATACAATAATTGGTCTCCTTTGGGACATGATCACTGCAGGGATGGATACAACAGCCATAACTGTGGAATGGGCCATGGCTGAACTTGTTCGCAATCCTCGGATACATCAGAAAGCTCAAGAAGAGCTAGGAAGGGTGATTGATAAAGACATAGTACTCAATGAGACCGGTCATTTTCTTTTCGCAGCGTCAAGGACGTCGAACAGCTTGCTAGAAACGAGCCCAAATGCTCCGTCTGGCACAGAGTTACTCCTGGCATGAAGCTCGCCGACGAAAAGCTCAAGTTTTCATCCAAAGCAATGGAAGAGGTAGGAGGGCGAAGCTGAATCTGGAGAAAAAGGCAAGATATTTCTACACCTTTCTACTGCTATTATATTTACAATTATTGCGAAATCGAACCACTTTTCCTTGCATTGATTTGTTAGTTGAAGGTCATGATGAGAGATTTCCCTTTCTGCTTGTTTCTTTTTGTTTTAGCTTTTATCGTTGATAGTATGTGGGTCGAAAGGATGCGTGTGCCCTCTCCTCTGAATGTTATGTTTCTCAGGTACTCGAATGATAGACCTTCGTCTGTTTGTTTATGTATTAATTCTCCTCTGCGATTGAGTTGCAAGTTATTATGTTGATCAACTAGTATTTTCGATATTATGGAAGTAAGTTACGATAACTATGAAGCTCCTCTCTAGCACCCAAGTTGTCTTTTGACGTTTTTTGTTAGCCCCTTCGCAAGTTCCTTGGATAACCTTTCGGCATCGAGAAAGGAAGGTTGTAGGATTAGTGTGATCTATGCTTGGGCTGGCCAGCTTGAGTTTTGGTATTAAAACTGGTCGAATGAAAAGGTTGTGTGCATTGTGTCTTCCGTCTCACGTGTTTAGACTTTCAAGGCCATCCTCAAGAAGTACCTTGACCATCCCTATCAACTTGAACCATAACTAGCTTTTCGGATCAACTAAGCTGGAGGTTTCATCGTGCGAATCCTGTACCTCGTTGACACTAGAATAGTTTGGTCTAATCCCCCTCTCAGAATTATTGGTGATGGCGCTCTTCTATTTTTTTCCTAACTTGAATTATTTTCTCCCTTGTAATGTTAACGCTATTAATTAATATTGCTCGGTTTTTATGCATGTAATTACCGTAATAGTTTGTGATGGAAATTTCGTTAAATGTGATTAACCTTCGGGAAAAACTCATCTTTCATTTGATGGTCTTATGGATTCATAGTGGAAGGTTTTGTTTTGATAAGGTCACTTAGAAGTTATGTTTGTATCTTTGTGCGACGGTCGACTGTGTTACCAAGGGTTGCCATAAAATATGGTTATTTTGGGATGTGGGAAATTTATTTTAAATTAACCAAACATTAGTATTGTAGTGGAGGTTTGCAAATCTTTAGTGTTATAAAAATTTGTTGATGACATTATTGTATACTCTTGTTGGACGGAACCCCCTTCTTCTCTCGCGCGGTTGCTACTAGCCTGTAAGACTTTGACCCTTCTTGGATGATTGGAAAATATTTGTAGTTAATGGTCAAAACTAATATACTTTTCTTTCGCCTCGAAACTTATGTCGTGTGTATACTTTATTTGATTTCCGGTTTGAAACTCGATTATACATGGCTTTTTGTGTTAATTTTGAAACCCGTGTTTCCCCTTTCTTGGGCCGATCAACTCTTGCTCTTTTAGAAATATATTAATTTAATCTATGCGTTTGATACCTTTGATAAATTTCTAGATGGTTGGTGAATATATCAAATCTTAATCTTGTAATTATGGTTTAATTACTTACTTGATGGGAATTCTGTTGATTTCTAGATTATTTGTTTTCTACTTATAGGGCCAAGGGCCATTCTCTTACGATTGCTATACTTTCGTTGCTTTTACTCCTAACTGAAGTACAAGGTCTTCTCCTTCTTTGATTGGCATGATGAAGACTTTATTATAACTTGATGTGTTGATAGTGTTTAGAGGTTTGAACCAGTTCTTGTAATAAAGTGCTTCCTTTTCGTGGTATTGTTAGATAATAGTTATGGTGGTTTTGTGTAGCCTTATCTTGCTCAGTTCTCGTGAACTGACTCTTGTAGAAAATTTGCTGCAGATGGATTTTGCGTGTAGATGAGGGATAGATTTGTAGACTTTTGTCATCAACCTCAGTTGAGAAGATCCTTTGCTCAAAACCTTTTTATGTTGTTCAACTATTGTTAATGTCCAGTGGAAAGTTTAAAAGAGGATTAATGTCTTAGTATAACGTATTGTGGACTTTGTCATTTGAACTTTGGAAACCTTGTATTGTTTGACCATCTTTGAAATTATAAGAAAATTTGGTTATTGTTGTTGAGTGACCTTGTTGGAGTATCAGTATTTTAAGAATTGATGTAATCTTGTTTTATTCTTGTAAATGAGTGTTGCTACAACCTTGCCTTGAGAATAAATTTAGAATTAAACCTTGACATGACTTAGTAATAAAGTGTCATAAGTAAAGTAACATGGAATTGTTTAAATATTCTGGAAGTTAAATTAAAAGTTGTATTCAAATAAAGTAACGTAGGGGTCACCAACTTGAGAGCAAGAAATTCTTTAAGCAAACAAGGGCAAGACTATCATTGTAGGTAAACTTTATAACTTGATATCCCTAGCTAAACTAGTGAACACTACTCTTTTTTGGTGAACGCTTAAAACAAGCTTGAAGGAAAACAATGGTTAGCTTCTAATAAGATTTAACAAGTAAGAGAAGCAAATTTAGAAACCACTCAATTTATCTCTCAGCCTATTTGAAAGTAAGTAGTTCCCTTTTGGTTAAGCTCTTTTGGTGAAGCCTAAGTAAAAGCGTTAATAATTACGTATACAACCCCAAGCTCCAATTAAACCTTGGTAATAGCTAATGACGTCTTAAAGAGGAATTTAACTCGACCTTATCTCCTTAACTCTTTCCCAGGATACTTTGTAAGTCATCTTGATTTTGTTTAACATGAATTCTTGTTGTAGCAAGGTAATGAGCAATTTTTAGTAATGTAAATATGGACAGATAGCCTTGTGGAATTAAATTAGTCCCTTATTAAATAATGGAACTAAAAAACTAATTGTCGTAAAGTGAAGACTTTTAGTGAACTTCTCTACAGTGTACAAGAAATTAACTCTGTTGGTAAGATGAATTTGTGCGAATCATATATTGAATCTTTCTGAAAACATAAGTCATGAGTTAAAGGATGTTATATCAAAATAAGTAACCTTCAATCATTCTTACTGTGTCTTGCCCTATTTGTTAGAGTGTTCTGTCGTTGGACTTCTATGTTGTCTTGTCAAAAACAAAGAAAGGTGTATTATCCTTTGGGGTGTGAACGTTTCCGTGCTGACCTTGTGGTCCTCTCCGTAACAAGTGGTTCCTAGTGTTGGTTGTAACCTTGTGACGACATGTTGTGTCGTGTTATGTGTCAAGCAAGTCAAAAAAAAAAAGTTATCTTGTATTTCACTGTGTTGTTCGTGTGTGGATTTTTGGGTCGTTACAGTTTCCTAATGCCAATGTGTATAATTGTTATTTTTTTGAAGCATGGTCCCATGGAGGGGGGCTCCATAAATATTTCAAAGGGTGCTGCTAAGAAAATTTAGTAGAATTTTAGTAGTTTTAAGGTCCCAAGTTTTTTATTTATTTCCTCAACAACATACTCGTTGAGATATTACAGGATACTATTGGATTTTTATGGTTATTTGTAGGTAAATAAAATCATATTTTCCTCTAAAATCACCAAAAAAATTTATTGTGAATGCATATTATATTTCACATAGACAATAATTAGCCTAAACTGTAAGGGGAACTCTTGACACCCTCTCTAACCATCTCTTAAGTTTACGGGGAAAAAAATGGATCTCTTATTTTTTAGGCCTAGATTCTATT
This sequence comes from Taxus chinensis, assembly GCA_019776745.2. Classification (NCBI taxonomy): domain Eukaryota; kingdom Viridiplantae; phylum Streptophyta; class Pinopsida; order Cupressales; family Taxaceae; genus Taxus; species Taxus chinensis. Next base: position 720,901,344 of record CM034146.1, on the reverse strand, counting down.
ATTTCTTGTAGTAGGTTTCAAAAATAAACATGGGACATTCCGCTACAAGAAAATAGGAGCTATATCTCCTCCATGGGACCATGCTCTTAGTTGCTAAAACCATTAGCTACCAGTACTTGTTGTTTCTAGGTAGACCCCACCTTTTTTATATCTAGGTGTCTCTCGAGAATCTAAGCAAGCTTAATATTGAATCTTTCAACAGATGTGTTGGTTATATAGACAGAAAAGGAGACAATGAGAGAGTATTTTTTTCAATTTATAATTTCAAATTTTGGAGAGAGTATATTGTTGAAGGGCCCTTGGTTTATTGGTGTTCATGTATGGTTTTCAATAAGTCCACTAGGAATCAAGGCTTGTTGAATGCAAGGTTTGGAGACACCCGACATTGAGAGTCAAAACAATTGAGGTTGGGGTTTTTCCCTAGGTTACTTTGATGGCGTGGATGTCCTTTATTTGTAACTACTTTGTTGAAGGGGCTCACTAGTTTAGTTGTACACTTACTTATAATTGTATAACTGCTATATGTTTCCTTCGAAACATGAGCTCAAATGCTGAAAATTTATGTAAGCTAGTGCCCGGTTACATATATGACAAATATTTTTTCCTATATTTAACATTTTAGTTGCTCAACTACCATAGCACGAGTTATGGGATAATTTGGAAAAATATGTGCAATGTAATAGAATTCAATGTTATACATCATATACCCGTGCATTTTACTCACATTTCTTAAAATAGTAAAATCATGAAAGAAAGAAAGTGAAACTATTAAGGTCCAAAATAAGAACGTGGGTTGAAATGTGTGTGTGTGTGTGTGTGTGTGTGTGTGTGTGTGTGTGTGTGTGTGTGTGTGTGTGTGTGTGTGTGTGTGTGTGTGTGTGTGTGTGTGTGTGTGTGTGTGTGTGTGTGTGTGTGTGTGTGTGTGTGAGTGAAGATAGATTGAAAAAAATTCACCTATACTAAGTAAAGCAATGGGTATGCTGATAGAAAAAGGAAAGGTTATAGTAAGAGAGGGTATTACAACTAAATTGAAGGAGAAAGGGTGGAAAGGATATTAGAACAGGTTTGGGTAAGAATTTAATTTGGGGGATGGCCATCTGATGAAGTCTTTCTTTTATCAAGATTTGATCATATAGGGCAAGAGCCAATTTAGAGGAAATTTGGAAATATAAAGGAAAAGATATATGCATGTTGTGGAGGCTATAGATTGTGGAGAAAGATATCTGTCTAATAAGATAGAGAGAGAGAGAGAGAGAGAGAGAGAGAGAGAGAGAGAGAGAGAGAGAGAGAGAGAGAGAGAGAGAGAGTGTGTAGATGTGTATACATATACATATATATATTCTATATTGAAATTTTAAAAATATAAAACACTTCAATTAAAACTTTTACCTTGAACTTCTTTGTGAAGATGTGTGGTGTACACACATGACATCAAGGAGTGAAAGAGTTTGGAATAACTTATTAAGAATTACGGGGAATGTAATAAGAGGGAGCTAATAAAGATAATTTACCTAACTCAGTATTCTTGGTATGCATCTATTTACTAATCCCCAAATATCATTACAACTTATGCATAGGGAAACAACTCAAGAAAAAAATTCAGCGAATTACTTTGCGCAAATGTGTGGTGTGCATACATGAACTCAGGGAGTGTAAGAGTCCTAACAACTTAGTAAAAAGTATAGGGAATATAATGATAAAGATTCAACATAGAGGGTGTACCCAACTAAATATTGTGGTTATTGAGTGGAATTATGTTTATTTTTAGTTGTGTTATGCTTGTGATGCGTTATGAAATATTTGGTCATTATCTTGAATTTAATAATCATAACATTTATTAATGGGGCATGGTTCGGAGGATCCATAAATATGTTATACAATTAGTATTTAGCTGAGAGAAATATTGTAAGTAGGTGAATCATGTACTTGTATAAATACATGTTTATGCTTGACAGAGGTTTGAATCTTAGAGGGATTAGTTGATAACATAGAAGTTGGAAAAATAATGGAAGGTTGATATAATCATATGGTTAGTTTAGATGCACATTATTAGAGGTTGCTGGAGAATGTATCTTCTTGGAAAGAGTTTATTGCGTGTACAAATTGTGTTTGCTTATTGAAATTGAATAAAATGATATTTTTTTAATTTTTATTTTGTTTGCTAGGATGTTAGTCACTCTATGTTGTGTTTGTTCTTCATGTTACATGGTCTAATGTCTTCGTTAAGTGTATCCCCTATCCATGCATGTATCATATAGCTTCAATTATTTTTATTGTATGAAAATGTTTATTAAAAGACAAATAAACACTATATTTAATTTTCTATAGGAATTCTTAGCATACTATTAATAAATGTGAAGATCAATATTCTTTGGTCAATATAACATTTAAAATATTAAAGTCTTAAGGTTAACTGCATAATCATTGGTGGTTTCTTATGAGACTTGTTTAACTTGAAATAATTGTGTAAATATGACCTTGTTGGCATCTACTCAATTATGTTTTTGTATATTACATGTTAGTTTATAATAATACAACTAGTACAAATATATTAGATATATCTATCTGAAATACATTAACATATTTTGATTTCCAGTTTCTTGTCTTGAAATTTTCCTATATTTTACCACCCTTATTCAACTATGCTTCTCAAGTGCGTTTTGGAATTGCTTTTACGACTCCAAAACCTTGATACCACATTGATTGTTAACTCAAGTAAATTTGCTCATGTGATTCTATTTATTGTTGACAAATGACATCAATTAAGGTGTAATTTAGTTAGTCCCACATAAGTATTATCGAGGAAAAATGGTTCATAAACTATATCATATGGTTAAAAAATTATTATCTTCCAATTGACTTCTTAAAGTGAAAACAAAAAGTCTTCAAGTGAAAGACAAATGAACAATAAATTTAAGGTTAAAATTGTTCCATAACAATCAAAAGAACATCAAATTTAATATTAAAATTAAAATAAATCATGAACACTATATTATATCCACTCCGAATCTCCTAATAACCATTATAAAATGCCTCCTATATATTTTTAATTTAATTTTAAAAATTATGTAAAAGATAATTCCTTTTAATAGGGTGAAATGCACTTCCATTAATTTAACATTAAAAATTAAATGGTAGACATTATTAATAAATTATTAAAAGTTAGTTTTTTCTCCAAAACGAAAGTTATGGCATTTCATATTTGGGTGAAAAACGTTTTAATGATTTTTTATTTTTTTTTTATCGAAGTTTGTGGAAAGCGGCAAGACTCATTCATGACAGTTTCCATTGCACAGAAGAATTAAAACCACGTGTAATGAGTGGAGCAGGTGCCAACTGTTAAGACAAAAATCCGGGATTCATTAATGAATATCAAAAACTCATTTGGAGCAAACGGCAATGTTAATATAAACATATCGGTTTAAAATTAACGAGGATGCAATGTGGGACCCGTAAGACAGATCAGCAGATGCTCGGGATTCTTGACTAAGATTAAAAGACACTTTATTTGTCAAATTTTAGAATGTATGGTGATAACCACTTTGTGTTTTTATCCTTCTATCATATTGAAGAACCAAATTAGACGGAAATTATACAAGACGAAGGTAAGGAGATCATGCCTGCTAATACTAGTGTCTGTAATGTAAGTGGTCCTCAAGGAGACTTTACCCGCACTTCGTAAGACTCCCACATACTTTCAACATTCCAGCAGAAAATCAGCATGCATCCACAATTCCACCATTGCATTTTCTAAAAGGATTTTATACTCATTTCAAAAAAACTGATTAGAAGATTCTCCACAAAGATGACCTATTAGACCAAGTTTGGTTGTGGTATCCTCCCTTAACAAATACCATTCCATAGCATTTTCTAAGTTCCCACGATTGCAATAGCCTGAAAGTTTCTAAATCCCCCTATTTTTGGTACTCAAATCGTACATATCAAGCGATGGTTGCATTCCATGAGGCCACACTTTGTTGAGGAACTTCTTGGGAAAACTTACAGCCTCATTAAGAACACCATTTGTACATATCCTGCAAATAAGACATTCCATGGCTATATTTATTTGAATTTTCTAAAGCCTTTTCAACAAGCCACTTTATGCCCGCCTAGCATCGAATCCCATTTCACCATAGAGCTTAGAATGGACGAACAAAGTGCTCCACGTTGTAATCTTATCCATCAATATAACATGATGCATTAGATCTCCAACAGATGCTTCTGCTTCTGTAGAGATTTGGAGAACAAAGAACATATGGAGTATTACTAATTCTCCACAAAATACCTCACTGCACCCCTCATTAGTACAATGCACAGGCCGTAGCATGCATATATTTTTGTGGAGCTCAAGGGCTTCTCTAGACTAAAGACTCTCTGGAGCTCCTTTCGTAAACCTTCTCGCTGACCTTTCACCCAAAAAAATAAAAAAACCATTTCGTGGCCTTCCAAATAAGCAGAATGGGAAGGCTTGGGGCGGATTGAAAACTTTTATGGAGGGTTTCTGAGTGGAAGAATGATAAGCGGCGCCGTCGTATGGCAATATGACCGCTTCTCCTAACACGTCGTGGAGAAAATAGGTTCTGAAACAGAAAACGATGTGGTTTAGGAGGGCGCGTGTTCGATCCATAGGTCAGACATTTAGGTATTCGGTTGAAAATTTGGTGGATTTCATGCATTTGTGAAGACTTTAAATTACGTACAAAGTGGGGGAGGATCCGATCAGTAAGTGTGGGCCAGGCGCCTTTATTGTTGTTCCTGTCATTTCTAGCAGTTGGTTTGGATTTTAGTGTGTTTGTTGCCTTTGGATCTCAAATAAAGTTTCTTGTATTAATGTGCAAGGAATCTGATAGGGCTGAAAAGCTCTAAACCTTCCCACCCTCCTTCCACAGTCCACCACCCTCCATTAAACTCCTCTTCCATTTCAACCACTCCCAAAATTTCCTTCCCCAGTGCTTCCCCCCGTTCTTATGTATTTTTATTTCTTTTTTTATATATATTTTATTTTTAAAAAAATGTTGAGCGTTATAGGTAGAGTCGTGGTAGAGGCACCCTTACCAGTGCTATAAAAAAAATATTTAGCCTCAGATGCAGGTTGTTCGCCAAGATCTTCTTCAGTAGTGTCATCTCCATTCCCAGTCTTTCTAGGTTTTGTGTCTCCCCATGTTATTTCTATGTTTCTTCTTGTACTCTATCCCCATGTCATTGTCATGATTCGTCATGGGGGGTTAGATAAAGTTTAGTGACATGTTTTAAGATCTATAACCACCTCCCATTATTATATATACACACCATTATTATATAAACACATGTAAACTAGGCTAGTTGACCCTTTGGTAAAGTAACTTATGATGGTTAGAGTATTTCACCTAAAAATTTATGGAAATTAAAATTGCATCGAAGAAAGGAAGGTGGATAATGTGGAAGAAGAATGGAATAAGCTCTAATAATGGAGAATGATCTAATCAAGAAGAAGGGTAAGAAGAAGGGTAAGAATCTTGTTAGAGCTCAAGAACAGAAGGAGAAAAGTAGTAAATGATGTAGATAGACATATACCACTATGGATTAAGCTTTTAAAAACTCACGAGACTCTAAAAAAATTTCAGTCTATCATGAAGAATATGTATTTTATCTGTATTTGTTTGATTTTCATATATGAATTACTTAATCTACTCATACAAGCCTGTGTATGTGCCCAGGTGATAATGTTTGAATATTTATTGAAATATTTCCATGTTTTTCTTGTATGAATCCTTGTTTTTATTGTGTGTGGGAGGATTTTATACTATTTAAAAAATATTGTTAACTCATTAATTAAGTAAATGAATCCTTGAAATCCATGACAACAAGGTAAATACTAACACCACCCTATTTTGTCACATATGACTATATTTTGTATGTCTAAGTCATGGAACCCTGTTTATCAAGTACCAAGAAGAGTCTCACACATTATGGAATGTTGGGAAAGTTTTGGATAAATGAGTTGAGGATTGAGTAAGTTGATTTGTAGATATTTAAGGTGTATAAAAAATTCAAATGTGTATTTCAACGATTTTAGACCCTTCTCTATTATAATCTGCAATATTTGATTTAGGAGGATTTATGAGAACTATATTGGTGTGAAATTGATATTAAATAGACTTGATTGATAATATAAAATTTGAGAAATATTGGATTTTAGGAAACTTCTTAATTTCACTCAAGTAAAATTAATTTAATTTCACATTCTTTGAATTAGTTTTGACCCACTTATGGAATGTCATGCATAACTTGAGTTTGGGACCTCCTAGTGAGATTCTACTTGTTTTAGAATGATCTCAACTAACCCTAGATACGTAGTTGAATGTTTTTTAAAAATCAATATAGTGAAAGGTATTTAACCTCACAAGTTAAGTTGGTGAAAGTTTGTTTCCCTGTGGAGAAAATCAAGAGTTGGATGGACTATAATAAAATTATCTCTATAAAACAATTTCTACAGGTTCCAATCTAGTTTAGGAGGGTATATAATCAACTTATGTCATTAAGTGAGAAGGATGAAGTATACTGACTAGTGGAAGAGTAGTAATTGGGTAGAGAAGGTCCTTCTAAAACTAGGTTTGAGGATGATTTACTGGTAGAGTGTGACACATAATAATATAGTGGTCAAAACAATGTCGTTTATTAGGCCCTTAACCACCTAGCATGCCACATCACAATTAAATAGATTAAATGAAGTAATATACAAATATCATAATTTTTCCTATGGGTGTTGCATGGATTGGTTTAGTCGAATGGTTGTATCCGAGGCCACTCAAGTTAATATAAAAATTAGATAATGAATTAATATAAAAATTATCTCATTATTTATTAAAATTAGTACCAATTATCATGACATTTTATATTAATTTAATATTAATATATTTTAATTGATGATAAATAGTAATTTTTAAAAATACATATCCTTTTAAATATCTAACATATAAATTTCACACAAATGCATTCAATGTTTATATTATTTTTCTCAAATAAAATATATCCTTACTTTTTAAAATATAATATTTAGCACCTCACTTAAATAATAGCTTTTTATTTACCTTTGTACTAGGTTGAGTAGGATAGTTGAATAAATTTAAAGATATATTACCCCAACTAAAATATTTCTCAATCCATATTACATTTTATTTATTAATTCATTTGACATATAGATAAAATTCATAGTTTTCTTTTAATTGCTTCATCCAATAGAGGTAAATATGTAAAAACTAGTATGGTAAAGGCATGGACACATAGCTATAAATAAAATGAATTCTTATGTATGTGTGTGTGGGGAGCATGCAAAGTGGGGAATGGGGAGTTGGGCGGGGTAGGGAAATGTGCAATTTCTAATTCTCGCAAGATAAAAGCAAATCTAAATAAAACAATGTATAGCCTCCAAAGTTAATTCAAGAGAATCAGAGGTTACAAACATGTAATTTGAATTTGGTAAAGATGTGTAGGGTCGAGGATATGAATAAAACTTGTTTTATGTCCTTAACATCCTTTCTTAGTCTTATAATCTTTGGGTTTCTCCTTTCCCACTACAAAATTTATGATTTAAACATTTAAATTTTTTATTATTGGAAAATAGTTTTTTGAAAGGGACTATACCCTTGTGCAAGAAGGCTCAAAAGCCAGATATTACAATTACAACATAAAAGAAATGATCAAAATCAGGATAAAACATGATATCCCAATAGCAAAAAAAATCTGCGTAGAAAAGAATAAAAAAACAACTTATCAGCACAAAAATTGTTGATAAACAACCAAACTACAGCGGCGCACTAACACCAAAGCAGAAAAAAAAAGTTTTTTTCTAGAAAAGGTAAATGAAGCAATAGAGAACAACCAAATAGTAGAAAAGAACATAATAAACTAGGTGGAGTGTTATTCTTAGAAATATATATTTTTACGCACCGTTATTCAACCTTCTAAAAACTCCAGGTTTGGAAGAGTTACCTCAGAAGGAGGATTGTTTTTCTTATCCCCATTGAATACAGTTGATACCACATTGTTGTTAGCTTCAGATAAATCCATTTCCTTAGCCTCATTGACTCTAGCTGGGACAACAATGTTGTTAGTCTCATTATCCTTGCTGCCAACAACTAGAATTTCAGATAAAGGGGTTTCCGAGATAGAATTAGATTCATCTTTTGAATCTACATTTGAATCAAGATCCTTTTTGGCTTCAAAAACCAGGCATTCTGGGAGGGCTTCTTTCCACCAATTGTGTCTCTCATGTTGGCACTTTTCCATCCCACATTCTATAGACGTTTGACCTAAACAGAAACACCTTCTACTCCTAAATGGTATGCCTTCGTAATCTAAAGGTTGTCACCAAGTTCTGCCTTGCACTCTAAGATCAATGGTTGCGGGAAGATTTTTAGAGGTGTCAAGTTCCACCAAGATCCTGGCATAGGTAGTGTGGTTGTCATCAGTAGTTTGAATATCTATATAAATTATGATTCCCAAGGTATTGCCAATAGATAGGAGACAATCACAACTCATAAATTGCAAGGGTAGATGGGGTAGCCTAATCCATATCGGTTTGCAGGATAATAATTCAGTGAGCGGGTTCAAGGAGGGGAACCATGGCTTTATGACCAAGTACTTAGATTAACAGACCTAGAGCTTGGATGCAATGGTGTTTCTATCGGCTATTGAAGAAAAAGCTACAATGAAGATACCTTTAGCACAAGGATACAAGTCTAACCTTCCATCAAGTATCAGAGTCCAATACTTGGAGATCCAAACATGAAGAGTAGGAATGTTGGGCCACAGTCCCCTAAATCTACACATTAGCATGTGCTCCTTATAGTAGCTCTAAGAGGAAATGATCTCTTCCCCAGATGTAATGCATGAGGTAATTTCAATAGGTTTCATGGGGAAACCTTTACCATTTAATGCATCTTTGAAATAAGGTAGAGCCGTGGAAAAGGAACCCTTAGCAGTCCCACTAAGAGCATAGTTAGCCCTAGATGCATGGTGTTCATCAGGATCTTCTCCAGTAGTGTCATCGCCATTCCCAGTCTTTCCAGATTTTGTGTCTCCCCATGTTATTTCTAGGTTTTTTCTTGTACTCTATCCCCATGTCATTGTCATGATTCTTCAAGGGGAGTTAGAAGAGGTTTAATGACATGTTTTAAGATCTATAACCACCTCTGATTATTATATACATACACCATTATTATATACACATGTGTAAACTAGGCTAGTTCACCCTTTGGTAAAGTAACTTATGATGGTTAGTGCATGGTTAGAGTACTTCACCTAAAAATTTAGGGAAAATAAAATTGAATCAAAAAAAGGAAGGTGGATAATGTTGAAGAATAATGGAATAATCTCTAATAGTGGATAATGATCTAATCAACAAGAAGGGTAAGAATCTTGTTAGAGCTCATGAACACAAGGATAAAAGTAGTAAATGATGTAGATAGACATATACTACTAAGGATTAAGCTTTTAAAATCTCACGAGATTATAGTAAATTTTCAATCTATCATGAAGAATATATATTTTATATGTATTTGTCTGATTTACATATATGAATTACTTAATGTACTGACACATGCCTGTGTATATGCCCAAGTGATATTAATGTTTCAATATTTATTGAAATCTTTCCCTTTTTTCTTGTACGAATCCTTGTTTTTATTGTGTGTGGGAGGAATTTATACTATTTAAAAAATATTGTTAAGTCATTAATTCAGTTAATGAATCCTTGGAATCCATGACAACAATGTAAATACTAACACCACCCTATTTTATCACATATGACTATATTTTGTGTGTCTAAGTCATGGAACCCTGTTTATCAGGTGCTAAGAAGAGTTTCACACATGGTGGAATTTTGGTAAAGTTTTGGGGAAGTGAGTTGAGGTTAGAGTAAGTTGATTTGTAGATATTTAAGGTGTATAAAAAGTTCAAACGTGCATTTCAACGATTTTAGCTCCTTCTCTATTCTAAATTGCAATAATTGATTTAGGAGGATTTTATGATAAATTTATTATTGTGAAATTGATATTAACTATCCTTGATTGATAATATTAAATTTGAGAAATATTAAATTTCAGGAAACTCCTTAATTTCACTCAAGAAAAAAAATGTAATTTCACATTCTTTGAATCATTTTTGACCCACTTAAGGAATGTCATGCATAACTTGAGTTTGGGACATCCTAGTGAGATTCCACTTGTTTTAGAATGATTTCAACTAACCCTACATACATAGTTGAAAATTTAAAAAAAATCAATATAGTGAAAGGCCTTCAACCTCACAAGTTAAGTTCGTGAAATTTTGTTTCCCTATGGACAAAATTAGGTGTTGGATAGACTATGATAAAATTAGCTCTATAAAAGAATTTGTAGAGGCTCCAATCTAGTTTTGGAGGGTCTAGAATCAACCTATGTAATTAAGTGTGAAGAATGAAGTACACATACTAGTGGAAGAGTAGTAATTGGGTAGAGAATATCCTCTTAAAAATAGGTTTGAGGATGATTTATTGGTAGAGTGTGACACATAATAATATAGTGATCAAAACAATGCCCTTCATTAGGCCTTTAACCACCAAGTATGCCACATCATAATTAAATAGATTAAATGAAGTGATATGAAAATATCATACTCTTGCCGATGGGTGTTGGGTGGATTTGTTTATTCCAATGGTTGTATTCGACACCACTCAAGTTACATTACCTTTATGGCATGAGCCCCATTGCGGGATGGTTTTCTCACTCATTGTGGATAATTGCTCTTAGTTATTGCACTCGTGGTGGTCGTTGTTGATGGTTTGGATTGTGTTGGTTGTGGAGGATGGATTAGGCATGTAGCACTCGCGGTGGTCGTTCCTCTTTAAATGTTGTGTCGTTGGTGGTAGGTTTTATGTTGGATTATCTTGTCTAAATGATGTGCTTATGGTGGTAGGTTGTCATTGTGGTTGTATGTATCTGATTGTAATGCCAATCATGAAATGTTATTATTATATACAAAGTTAATAATTCTGATAAAATTATTTACAGGAAATGATCACGTCAACCCTTGTTTAACTATTAAAAAAATATGCTTCTATGTAAGGCTTTATGTAAAAAACCACATAATAAATTTCAGTCAAGTATTGTATACTTTGGAAAAATGTTTTGAATTTCATAGGATAAAATAAAAAATATAAAAAAGTTGCACACCTCTTAATTCAATAGACTAAATGAAGTAATATCAAAAGACTATACTCCCAAGAAAGGAATTATGTAAAAAATATGAGATGATATTTTTGTCCCAAGGAACTTAATCTTTGATGAGAATCCAAAGAAAGTGGCCAGTACTAATTTTATCACATTCTACCTATCCCTCATGCACATTCGCGGGGGGGGATATTTATTTTAAAATAGTCAAAACCAAACTAAATAAATGTTGTGGCATGGTGGTGGGCCTCCTCCCTATTCTCTTAGAGGTCACCATTTCAACTCCACCTATCTTTAAACTAAATAAATGTTGTGGCGCAGTGGTGGGCCTCCTCCCTATTATTTTGAAGGTTACCATTTCAAATCCACCTATCTCCCTGTAAACCTCCATGAGAGATAGGCTCCACCATTTTATCATACGAGATCTATCTTTATTGGTGTTTTTACAGGATCAATAAGAACTTTACATACTTGATTCTTGATTTCCTTGTCAGAATGGGTAAATCCATCTCCAAATACATAGATAAATTGTGTTCCTCTACTAATATTGAAGCATATCCTCTCACAATCAAGAAATTCATTTCTTGGATTGAGAAATTCCCATGTTAATTCTTTAAGTGAAAGATCAATAAGGTTGTTTATGTGATTTAATGCTCCATCTTCTGTACATTCAGGATTTTCCTCCATATACGATGAAATTGCTGAGGCTGTCTGTCCATGGAGCTTCTCTTCCTTCATTACCAAATGAAAAGTGTCAATATTTTAATCATATTTGTATTTACATTATAGTGAAAAAATAAAAATTAATATGGAACGTAAAATACCTCATAGTCTTTGGAATCATCTGTTAATCGGGAAGATAACGATATCAACTCATAAAATTTGGACTTCTGAAGATATATTTTCTCTATAATGTCATCTGTTAAAAGTGGGGCCACTAAAAAGAGAGAATGCAAAAATATTTGTCCGAATCCTGTAGTAATTGATGCGTTCTTTATGTAATCTTTGAATTTGGGTACAACTCCATTTATTCTCCATTGTGCTTGCTGTAAGTTTTTCATCATATAATCTGCCCACTAAGAAACAAATACATTCAAATCATTTAATATATTAATCATTTAATTTGATTTCTTAAAATCGTAAAAAATGCTATCATTTCATAAAATTCTATATAATAGGCACAAATATCGTTGAATGATTACAAAATACTAGATTTTTATTCAACACTAGCCTCTTTAGGGTGGTTGTTTTATACACAACGGTAGAACACTTTTATGAAGATGAGATCAACACTTGTAAAAGAGAAGTCAGAACTACGTTGATGGAAAAAAAAGAGTAAAATGTGAGGGTGAATATGTAAGTGACCCATAGGGTGTTTCTATAGACTGTATAAAAGAATTGTCCCACTCATTATGGGCATTTGATGGAGTAGTAGAAACAAAAGAAAAAGAATCCTCCACTTTCAAATGCATCATTTCATAAAATTCTATATAATAGGCACAAATATCGTTGAATGATTACAAAATACTAAATTTTTATTCAACACTAGCATCTTTAGGGTGGTTGTTTTTATATACAACGGTAGAACACTTTTATGAAGATGAGATCGACACTTCTGTAGGGATGATATTTGACAAAGAACCTTCCATTTTAATTGTTCTTTTTGGACTAAAAATCATGCTTATTTACTACCTTTAATTCATGTTTATTATTAAAAAAATGGAAATAAATTGAAGTCATTCATGATTAAATTAATACAAATACCCTAGTTATACCTTCACATTAGATAGGTTACAATAAGTTTAAATTTTCTAACTGTGTTTTAATGTGAATATACATTTTCAAGTTAATTGAAATGAATGCTAACATTATAAAACTAATATGTTAACAATATAAAAAACAGAAGAAGCATAAATACCGCTTTTGTAATGTGTGGCATCATGTCGCGTCCTTGCCTTTCAGTAGCTGTGCTTGCAAACTCACGAACTGTTTTAAAAATAAATAGAAGGATTTCCTTAAAATTGTTCGGAATGTTTTGTAAAAGAGAAACATCCCAACCTTGAACAACTGCCTTTGTGATAATTTTGAGTTCCTCAAGTGATGCATAATCATCAAAAAGGTCATCAAAAATTGTAATGAGGGTTGTTATTTTTGCTATAACAATCCTGCTCTTGGAAAACTCCAATTCATCCGCCGCACTAATTGCCCACAAAAAAAGTTCAATTGTACGCTCTCTAATTTTAATCAAGTTAGGGACACCTGAATCTATCCACCATCTGATATACAAATAAATAAATTATCAATATATTAACGATAATATAATCGTTCAAAGTTATGATGTAAGAATTTAGTTATGTTTTTGTAAATTAAAATGACATAGCTCGTATTGATGAATAATAATTTTTAACTTCGACATGGATGGATTTATAGGAATACATGTACGATATGGCCTTAATGTTATCTCATTCTAGTACACCGTTAAACTAGTTCACTTTTAATTATATTTACCTGGAGAGTGCCTTCATCTCAATCTGATACACAGACTGCAGAATGTTGAATTCCAATTTGCCCAGTTCCAAAATCTTCTCGCCATTCGACTGAGACAAAAACCTTTAAAAAAATAAACAAAATCAAGTGAATAACTTAAGCTATTGTAAAATCTATAAAGCATATTTGTAGGAATGTTTAACAACATATACCATGAATTATCTTGCTCATATATCTCTATATAGTTTCTGGCTTCCCATCTAGAAAATGTGTGACGCCAATCATATACCAGCACATACTTCACCTGTAAAATTAAGATAATTTTTTAAAAAAGTTACAAATATAAACGACTTATTTGGCATATGCACTGATGGCTTTTTAGAGGGTTTATAGTTACCTCTTTTATCAACCATTCAGGATAACCTGAAATATGGGTCCTTCCATGCTTTCCTAATATTTGATTCAAGTATGCAGTGCAAAACACTTTAGCCTCTTCCATAACTGTTTCTCCAGGAAATGACACACCCGAAGCTCTTAAAAGGTACAACAAACTTCTCATCATGTTTTCCTCTCCGGTGCTATTACAATTTCCCATATAGCAAAAGAACTCCCCATTTTTGTCCTTGAAATTCTCAAAGACATCTGCTTACAAACACCATATATAAGCACATGCTTAATAATAGGAAAATATGTAGACAACGGTAAATCCGCCCTAAAAACTAATAAACAGTCCATTGGTTGTTGACCAGTCAGCCTATGCAAATATATGTGATAAATAGGCTCTTTATAAACTATCTAAAGTGATTTATAGATTGAGCGGGTGAAAAATAGTGAGAATTATTTGGGAAAAATCTTAAACGGCAATTTGTAAGTTTGTACATACATAATTAATATTATTTTATTGCAGGATGCACTAACTATTACACATTAAGAACAGTGATATGTTATTTTATTGCAGAATGCACTAAGTATTATTTTATTCCAGAATGCACTAAATATTAATTTATTCCAAAATACACTAAATATTATTTAATCAGAAAAGAAATACTACTTGGCACCTACTATTTACTGAATGTATTCGTAAATACCTGCAGACACACCATAGCGATGAAGTCTAAGAACTCGGAATCCTAAAGATGTAACATATAAATCACTGCTAATGCTTTCACTTCCTGATCCGATGCCCACTCTTCCATTCCAACATCTGATCAACAACAACAGTTCTAACTTCAACGACAAAAATAAAATAAAACACTTCTTAGATATGTATTTTGTATTATGTTTTATCATACATATAAAACATGTAAGAAGTGAAATTTAAGAGACCTATAAACATAATCCAGAGCCTCTTTGATTTCGTTCTCAAAATAACGATCGATTCCTAAGCATTCAAAAAAAGGAGGTGGATAATGTTGAAGAATAATGGAATAATCTCTAATAGTGGATAATGATCTAATCACAAGAAGGGTAAGAATCTTGTTAGAGCTCATGAACACAAGGATAAAAGTAGTAAATGATGTAGATAGACATATACTACTAAGGATTAAGCTTTTAAATCTCACGAGATTATAGTAAATTTTCAATCTATCATGAAGAATATATATTTTATATGTATTTGTCTGATTTACATATATGAATTACTTAATGTACTGACACATGCCTGTGTATATGCCCAAGTGATATTAATGTTTCAATATTTATTGAAATCTTTCCCTTTTTTCTTGTACGAATCCTTGTTTTTATTGTGTGTGGGAGGAATTTATACTATTTAAAAAAATATTGTTAAGTCATTAATTCAGTTAATGAATCCTTGGAATCCATGACAACAATGTAAATACTAACACCACCCTATTTTATCACATATGACTATATTTTGTGTGTCTAAGTCATGGAACCCTGTTTATCAGGTGCTAAGAAGAGTTTCACACATGGTGGAATTTTGGTAAAGTTTTGGGGAAGTGAGTTGAGGTTAGAGTAAGTTGATTTGTAGATATTTAAGGTGTATAAAAAGTTCAAACGTGCATTTCAACGATTTTAGCTCCTTCTCTATTCTAAATTGCAATAATTGATTTAGGAGGATTTTACTGATAAATTTATTATTGTGAAATTGATATTAACTATCCTTGATTGATAATATTAAATTTGAGAAATATTAAATTTCAGGAAACTCCTTAATTTCACTCAAGAAAAAAAATGTAATTTCACATTCTTTGAATCATTTTTGACCCACTTAAGGAATGTCATGCATAACTTGAGTTTGGGACATCCTAGTGAGATTCCACTTGTTTTAGAATGATTTCAACTAACCCTACATACATAGTTGAAAATTTAAAAAAATCAATATAGTGAAAGGCCTTCAACCTCACAAGTTAAGTTCGTGAAATTTTGTTTCCCTATGGACAAAATTAGGTGTTGGATAGACTATGATAAAATTAGCTCTATAAAAGAATTTGTAGAGGCTCCAATCTAGTTTTGGAGGGTCTAGAATCAACCTATGTAATTAAGTGTGAAGAATGAAGTACACATACTAGTGGAAGAGTAGTAATTGGGTAGAGAATATCCTCTTAAAAATAGGTTTGAGGATGATTTATTGGTAGAGTGTGACACATAATAATATAGTGATCAAAACAATGCCCTTCATTAGGCCTTAACCACCAAGTATGCCACATCATAATTAAATAGATTAAATGAAGTGATATGAAAATATCATACTCTTGCCGATGGGTGTTGGGTGGATTTGTTTATTCCAATGGTTGTATTCGACACCACTCAAGTTACATTACCTTTATGGCATGAGCCCCATTGCGGGATGGTTTTCTCACTCATTGTGGATAATTGCTCTTAGTTATTGCACTCGTGGTGGTCGTTGTTGATGGTTTGGATTGTGTTGGTTGTGGAGGATGGATTAGGCATGTAGCACTCGCGGTGGTCGTTCCTCTTTAAATGTTGTGTCGTTGGTGGTAGGTTTTATGTTGGATTATCTTGTCTAAATGATGTGCTTATGGTGGTAGGTTGTCATTGTGGTTGTATGTATCTGATTGTAATGCGAATCATGAAATGTTATTATTATATACAAAGTTAATAATTCTGATAAAATTATTTACAGGAAATGATCACGTCAACCCTTGTTTAACTATTAAAAAAATATGCTTCTATGTAAGGCTTTATGTAAAAAACCACATAATAAATTTCAGTCAAGTATTGTATACTTTGGAAAAATGTTTTGAATTTCATAGGATAAAATAAAAAATATAAAAAAGTTGCACACCTCTTAATTCAATAGACTAAATGAAGTAATATCAAAAGACTATACTCCCAAGAAAGGAATTATGTAAAAAATATGAGATGATATTTTTGTCCCAAGGAACTTAATCTTTGATGAGAATCCAAAGAAAGTGGCCAGTACTAATTTTATCACATTCTACCTATCCCTCATGCA
The DNA here is from genome assembly GCA_019776745.2 of Taxus chinensis. NCBI lineage: Eukaryota > Viridiplantae > Streptophyta > Pinopsida > Cupressales > Taxaceae > Taxus > Taxus chinensis. Next base: position 720,884,229 of record CM034146.1, on the reverse strand, counting down.
CATTCGCGGGGGGGGATATTTATTTTAAAATAGTCAAAACCAAACTAAATAAATGTTGTGGCATGGTGGTGGGCCTCCTCCCTATTCTCTTAGAGGTCACCATTTCAACTCCACCTATCTTTAAACTAAATAAATGTTGTGGCGCAGTGGTGGGCCTCCTCCCTATTATTTTGAAGGTTACCATTTCAAATCCACCTATCTCCCTGTAAACCTCCATGAGAGATAGGCTCCACCATTTTATCATACGAGATCTATCTTTATTGGTGTTTTTACAGGATCAATAAGAACTTTACATACTTGATTCTTGATTTCCTTGTCAGAATGGGTAAATCCATCTCCAAATACATAGATAAATTGTGTTCCTCTACTAATATTGAAGCATATCCTCTCACAATCAAGAAATTCATTTCTTGGATTGAGAAATTCCCATGTTAATTCTTTAAGTGAAAGATCAATAAGGTTGTTTATGTGATTTAATGCTCCATCTTCTGTACATTCAGGATTTTCCTCCATATACGATGAAATTGCTGAGGCTGTCTGTCCATGGAGCTTCTCTTCCTTCATTACCAAATGAAAAGTGTCAATATTTTAATCATATTTGTATTTACATTATAGTGAAAAAATAAAAATTAATATGGAACGTAAAATACCTCATAGTCTTTGGAATCATCTGTTAATCGGGAAGATAACGATATCAACTCATAAAATTTGGACTTCTGAAGATATATTTTCTCTATAATGTCATCTGTTAAAAGTGGGGCCACTAAAAAGAGAGAATGCAAAAATATTTGTCCGAATCCTGTAGTAATTGATGCGTTCTTTATGTAATCTTTGAATTTGGGTACAACTCCATTTATTCTCCATTGTGCTTGCTGTAAGTTTTTCATCATATAATCTGCCCACTAAGAAACAAATACATTCAAATCATTTAATATATTAATCATTTAATTTGATTTCTTAAAATCGTAAAAAATGCTATCATTTCATAAAATTCTATATAATAGGCACAAATATCGTTGAATGATTACAAAATACTAGATTTTTATTCAACACTAGCCTCTTTAGGGTGGTTGTTTTATACACAACGGTAGAACACTTTTATGAAGATGAGATCAACACTTGTAAAAGAGAAGTCAGAACTACGTTGATGGAAAAAAAAGAGTAAAATGTGAGGGTGAATATGTAAGTGACCCATAGGGTGTTTCTATAGACTGTATAAAAGAATTGTCCCACTCATTATGGGCATTTGATGGAGTAGTAGAAACAAAAGAAAAAGAATCCTCCACTTTCAAATGCATCATTTCATAAAATTCTATATAATAGGCACAAATATCGTTGAATGATTACAAAATACTAAATTTTTATTCAACACTAGCATCTTTAGGGTGGTTGTTTTTATATACAACGGTAGAACACTTTTATGAAGATGAGATCGACACTTCTGTAGGGATGATATTTGACAAAGAACCTTCCATTTTAATTGTTCTTTTTGGACTAAAAATCATGCTTATTTACTACCTTTAATTCATGTTTATTATTAAAAAAATGGAAATAAATTGAAGTCATTCATGATTAAATTAATACAAATACCCTAGTTATACCTTCACATTAGATAGGTTACAATAAGTTTAAATTTTCTAACTGTGTTTTAATGTGAATATACATTTTCAAGTTAATTGAAATGAATGCTAACATTATAAAACTAATATGTTAACAATATAAAAAACAGAAGAAGCATAAATACCGCTTTTGTAATGTGTGGCATCATGTCGCGTCCTTGCCTTTCAGTAGCTGTGCTTGCAAACTCACGAACTGTTTTAAAAATAAATAGAAGGATTTCCTTAAAATTGTTCGGAATGTTTTGTAAAAGAGAAACATCCCAACCTTGAACAACTGCCTTTGTGATAATTTTGAGTTCCTCAAGTGATGCATAATCATCAAAAAGGTCATCAAAAATTGTAATGAGGGTTGTTATTTTTGCTATAACAATCCTGCTCTTGGAAAACTCCAATTCATCCGCCGCACTAATTGCCCACAAAAAAAGTTCAATTGTACGCTCTCTAATTTTAATCAAGTTAGGGACACCTGAATCTATCCACCATCTGATATACAAATAAATAAATTATCAATATATTAACGATAATATAATCGTTCAAAGTTATGATGTAAGAATTTAGTTATGTTTTTGTAAATTAAAATGACATAGCTCGTATTGATGAATAATAATTTTTAACTTCGACATGGATGGATTTATAGGAATACATGTACGATATGGCCTTAATGTTATCTCATTCTAGTACACCGTTAAACTAGTTCACTTTTAATTATATTTACCTGGAGAGTGCCTTCATCTCAATCTGATACACAGACTGCAGAATGTTGAATTCCAATTTGCCCAGTTCCAAAATCTTCTCGCCATTCGACTGAGACAAAAACCTTTAAAAAAATAAACAAAATCAAGTGAATAACTTAAGCTATTGTAAAATCTATAAAGCATATTTGTAGGAATGTTTAACAACATATACCATGAATTATCTTGCTCATATATCTCTATATAGTTTCTGGCTTCCCATCTAGAAAATGTGTGACGCCAATCATATACCAGCACATACTTCACCTGTAAAATTAAGATAATTTTTTAAAAAAGTTACAAATATAAACGACTTATTTGGCATATGCACTGATGGCTTTTTAGAGGGTTTATAGTTACCTCTTTTATCAACCATTCAGGATAACCTGAAATATGGGTCCTTCCATGCTTTCCTAATATTTGATTCAAGTATGCAGTGCAAAACACTTTAGCCTCTTCCATAACTGTTTCTCCAGGAAATGACACACCCGAAGCTCTTAAAAGGTACAACAAACTTCTCATCATGTTTTCCTCTCCGGTGCTATTACAATTTCCCATATAGCAAAAGAACTCCCCATTTTTGTCCTTGAAATTCTCAAAGACATCTGCTTACAAACACCATATATAAGCACATGCTTAATAATAGGAAAATATGTAGACAACGGTAAATCCGCCCTAAAAACTAATAAACAGTCCATTGGTTGTTGACCAGTCAGCCTATGCAAATATATGTGATAAATAGGCTCTTTATAAACTATCTAAAGTGATTTATAGATTGAGCGGGTGAAAAATAGTGAGAATTATTTGGGAAAAATCTTAAACGGCAATTTGTAAGTTTGTACATACATAATTAATATTATTTTATTGCAGGATGCACTAACTATTACACATTAAGAACAGTGATATGTTATTTTATTGCAGAATGCACTAAGTATTATTTTATTCCAGAATGCACTAAATATTAATTTATTCCAAAATACACTAAATATTATTTAATCAGAAAAGAAATACTACTTGGCACCTACTATTTACTGAATGTATTCGTAAATACCTGCAGACACACCATAGCGATGAAGTCTAAGAACTCGGAATCCTAAAGATGTAACATATAAATCACTGCTAATGCTTTCACTTCCTGATCCGATGCCCACTCTTCCATTCCAACATCTGATCAACAACAACAGTTCTAACTTCAACGACAAAAATAAAATAAAACACTTCTTAGATATGTATTTTGTATTATGTTTTATCATACATATAAAACATGTAAGAAGTGAAATTTAAGAGACCTATAAACATAATCCAGAGCCTCTTTGATTTCGTTCTCAAAATAACGATCGATTCCTAAGCATTGAATTGCGTCAACCATCTCAAGACGGTCGATTAGATAGCCATCTCCTTTTCCAATTCCGCTAAACATGATTTTAACTTCTTTAATCAGCATGTCGGCACGTTCACGGTATATAGACGCCTGTAAAATACAAAACCAGCAATAGAAAAGCTAAGTTTGATGGGATTAGGAAAAATAATAAGTAAAATGTGAGGGTGAATATGTAAGTACCCCATAGGGTGTTTCTACAGACTGTATAAAAGAATTATCCCACTCATTATGGGCATTCGATGGAGTAGTAGAAACAAAAGAAAAAGAGTCCTCCACTTTCAAATTCGACATTGCACAAACACAAAATCGATCTCAACTACCAGAAATCAAATTTGTTCTGCTCACAATGCTACTTCGATATGTATTTATAGATTTCATTTACAATGGAATCTGGCCGCCTCAAAATTCACAGCATACCTCGTGTTAAAATTGGAGCGACTAAACAATATTAAATTGGAATCTGAAGACTGACTGCGATGTAACACGCTTAAACAATATTAAACCTATTGTTTGCAGTTTTTTATTTGTTTACGTCACACGGGCAACAAATAATGAGAAGGCTGAGCCAATGGCATAATGCAAGGCGGAGACGAGCTCCACGTCTTCGGACCCGAATTCTTCGGAGTGAATAGTGACAAAAAAAACTCCGAAATTTCAGGAGTCAAACTCATTTTTCGTGCATTTCCTTATATTTCGTGTTGTATGACTAGGTGATGTTAAAAGGAAATGAGTTGTATCATGATGTTTTTACCATGTTGGGACGAAATGTCGTATACCACTTGTTATGTTAGAAAATGGATGTTTCTGTTGTGATGTACTAGTTAATCGTATGTATGAAATTGTGCCAATATGAATGCTTAGTTGTGATTTGGGGTTCATACGGTGAGGTGTATGAAACCCTATCGTATGGTGATTACACTTTGGGTGGCAGAAAGTGGTAAAGTGATGTGTTACCAGTGAAGGTATGATCGTGGATCTACCCTGTATATGTAAGAATGTAATATTTTTAGGGTAGTTATGTGTGTGCCACCGTTATGTAGTTGCTGTTGTGTGTATGGTTATGTGTGAACCTTACGCTAACTGAACTGAGGTAATCAGTAGACGTTGTATGTTGTGAGAGTGAGGAATGGGTGTAGACCATGGGGCAATAACTCGCCGAAAACTCAGTTTAGTAGATAACATGTGGAATTCCTTCCTTCTCCCTATGTGGTTGTATGATGCAACCTCCCAGTGTAACTATGACTATGTTTCGCATTGAGAAAGTGGGTGGCGGATGATTCAGAGGGGAGGTGATGTGACAGTGTGTATTATTGAATGTATTTTGCGAGCTGAAGGCTCAATGTTCCGAGTGCTAGCAACTCATTTGAGTACACCTTGGTGGCCAGATAAGGCCACACAGTTATCATTAATGTGAAATTATTAAAGTGATTTTATTTGTTAAATTGAGCTTTTTACTTTATTTTGTGATAGGATCGGCAGATTTTCTTGATTTGCCATGCTTTACAATTTTAGGCATTTCCTTGGTTTGTGGCACTACATGGGGATTTGATACTAACTATGGCTATTTGGCCATTATTTTTGCTTGATTGGGGGGTCTTCTTTTAAAATTGAATTTTTACCGCCTGCCAAGGCTTGTGACTTTGCCACTGGCAACTTTGATTGGATTGTTGTGCTGGTTCATTGTGATGTGTGGAATAGGGTCATGGGATGCACCATGGAATGGTTAGACTATGGAACCGCCTTTGTTGTATAGGGGACGCCCAAGGAGTACAGATAATAGCCGGGTGTTGAAGCCACGCGTTATTATGTCACTTGGGTTAGGAGTGTTCGAACTTATGTGTCTTGGACCATAGGGTCAACCGGGCCTCTTGGGGATGGACCATAAGAGTTGAGGGAGCATAAGAGCTTGAGGAGGCATAACGAGTTTGCGGGAGGCATAAGAGACTTGAGGGAGGCATAAGGTAGTTTTGAGGGATGCATAAGAGACTTGAGGGAGGCATAAGAGTTTGAGGGGAGGCTTAGGATATTGTTTGTGTATGGTGAGTTTCTGGGATATATGTTGAGTTATGTGATGTTTTGGTAGTGGTCTTTTTGATGTTATTGTGTTACTCTGTCAGGGGGATATGGTTGTGATGTGTGGATATTATGTCCTTGATTCCCTTGTGGACACTACTTGTACCGTAGCATGGTTTGGTGTTATGTGAAATTTTCATCGATTTGTTGAAAGTAAGTAGTTCCCTTTTGGTTAAGCTCTTTCGGTGAAGCCTAAATAAAAGCGTTAATAATTACGTATAAAACCCCAAGCTCCAGTTAAACCTTGGTAATAGCTAATGACGTCTTAAAGATGAATTTAACTCAACCTTATCTCCTTAACTCTTTCCCAGTATACTTTGTAAGTCATCTTGATTTTTTTGAACACGAATTCTTGTTGTAGCAAGGTAATGAGCAATTTTTAGTAATGTAAATATGGACAGATAGCCTTGTGGAATTAAATTAGTCCCTTATTAAATAATGGAACTAAACAACTAATTGTCGTAAAGTGAAGACTTTTAGTGAAATTCTCTACAGTGTATAATAAATTAACTCTGTTGGTAAGATGAATTTGTGCGAATCATATATTGAATCTTTCTGAAAACATAAGTCATGAGTTAAAGGATGTTATATCAAGGTCTTCTGAAACTTTCGTTGCTTTTACTCCTAACTGAAGTACAAGGTCTTCTCCTTCTTTGATTGGCATGATGAAGAATTTATTATAACTTGATGTGTTGATAGTGTTTAGAGGTTTGAACCAGTTCTTGTAATAAAGTGCTTCCTTTTCGTGGTATTGTTAGATAATAGTTATGGTAGTTTTGTGTAGCCTTATCTTTCTCAGTTCTCGTGAAATGACTCTTGTAGAAAATTTGCTGCAGATGGATTTTGCGTGTAGATGAGGGATAGATTTGTAGACTTTTGTCATCAACCTCAGTTGAGAAGATCCTTTGCTCAAAACCTTTTTATGTTGTTCAACTATTGTTAATGTCCAGTGGAAAGTTTAAAAGAGGATTAATGTCTTAGTATAACGTATTGTGGACTTTGTCATTTGAACTTTGGAAACCTTGTATTGTTTGACCATCTTTGAAATTATAAGAAAATTTGGTTATTGTTGTTGAGTGACCTTGTTGGAGTATCAGTATTTTAAGAATTGATGTAATCTTGTTTTATTCTTGTAAATGAGTGTTGCTACAACCTTGCCTTGAGAATAAATTTAGAATTAAACCTTGACATGACTTAGTAATAAAGTGTCATAAGTAAAGTAACATGGAATTGTTTAAATATTCTGGAAGTTAAATTAAAAGTTGTATTCAAATAAAGTAACGTAGGGGTCACCAACTTGAGAGCAAGAAATTATTTAAGCAAACAAGGGCAAGACTATCATTGTAGGTAAACTTTATAACTTGATATCCCTAGCTAAACTAGTGAACACTACTCTTTTTTGGTGAACGCTTAAAACAAGCTTGAAGGAAAACAATGGTTAGCTTCTAATAAGATTTAACAAGTAAGAGAAGCAAATTTAGAAACCACTCAATTTATCTCTCAGCCTATTTGAAAGTAAGTAGTTCCCTTTTGGTTAAGCTCTTTTGGTGAAGCCTAAGTAAAAGCGTTAATAATTATGTATACAACCCCAAGCTCCAATTAAACCTTGGTAATATCTAATGACGTCTTAAAGAGGAATTTAACTCGACCTTATCTCCTTAACTCTTTCCCAGGATACTTTGTAAGTCATCTTGATTTTGTTTAACATGAATTCTTGTTGTAGCAAGGTAATGAGCAAGTTTTAGTAATGTAAATATGGACAGATAGCCTTGTGGAATTAAATTAGTCCCTTATTAAATAATGGAACTAAAAAACTAATTGTCGTAAAGTGAAGACTTTTAGTGAACTTCTCTACAGTGTATAAGAAATTAACTCTGTTGGTAAGATGAATTTGTGTGAATCATATATTGAATCTTTCTGAAAACATAAGTCATGAGTTAAAGGATGTTATATCAAAATAAGTAACCTTCAATCATTCTTACTGTGTCTTGCCCTATTTGTTAGAGTGTTCTGTCATTGGAATTCTATGTTGTCTTGTCAAAAACAAAGAAAGGTGTATTATCCTTTGGGGTGTGAATGCTTCCGTGCTGACCTTGTGGTCCTCTCCGTAACAAGTGGTTCCTAGTGTTGGTTGTAACCTTGTGACGACATGTTGTGTCGTGTTATGTGTCAAGCAAGTCAAAAAAAAAAAGTTATCCTGTATTTCACTGTGTTGTTCGTGTGTGGATTTTTGGGTCGTTACATTTGGTATCAGAGCATAGGTTCATGCTCTCGAACCTATGGGCCGAATTGGTGTTTTATGGTGATGTTACATGATGGTGGTTGTGTTACATGATGTTACTACATGATGATACTGCATGATGATGATGATGTTGCATGATGGTGGTTGTGTTACATGATGTTACTACATGATGATACTGCATGATGATGATGATTTTGCATGATGGTGGTAGATATTGGAAGAGTAATGTGCTTTAAACGTGATGTGATCCATGTCGTAACTGTGATATTGTGAATGCACATGATGTGTATGTCACCTTGTGCATGTTCGTGATCATGTTGATATGTTGGGGATGGGAGTATTCTCTCTCCTTCTTGTGGATTCTATGAAGAGTTCACGTGTGAATTACTGTTTGTGATGTGTGAAAAGAATTATAATGTGGATGATGGAGTGTTGGAACATTGTGACATATTGTGATATGTAGGTGTATCAATGTGTTGTATGACTAGGTTGATGTTAAAAGAAATGAGTTGTATCATGATGTTTTTACCATGTTTTGGAGAAATGTGTATACCACCTTGTTATGTAGAAATGGATTTTATGTTGTGATGTACTATGTTCATCGTATGTATGAATTGTGCAAATATGTAATGCTTCATGTTGTGATTTGGGGTCATACGGTGAGTGTATGAACCCTATCGTATGGTGATTACACTTTGGGTGCAGAAAGTGGTAAAGTGATGTGTTACACTCAGTGAATGTATGATCGTGATCTACCCTGTATATGTACGATATGTAATATTTTATGGTAGTTATGTGTGTGCCACCGTTATGTTAGTGATGTTGTTGTATGTTATGTTGTGAACCTTACGCTAACTGACCCTGAGGGTAATCAGTAGAAGTGTATGTTGAGAGTGAGGAATGGTGTACCATGGGTCAATAACTCGATCCGAAACTCAGTTTAGTAGATAACATGTGAATCCTTCCTCTCTCCCTATGTGGTTGTATGATGCAACCTAAGTGCAACTATGACTATGTTTAGCCTTGTCGAAGTGGTGGCGGGATGATTCAGATGGAGGTGATGACAGTTGTATTATTGATATGTATTTTGCGAGCTGAGGCTCAATGTTCCGAGTGCTAGCAACTCATTGAGTACCCCTTGGTGGCCAGATAAGGCCACACAGTTATCATAATGTGACATTATTATAAGTTGATTTTATTTGTAAATTGAGCTTTTTACTTTATTTTGTAAGGATCAGCAGCTTTTCTTGATTGCCATGCTTTACAATTTTAGGCATTTCCTTGGTTTGTGGCACTAACATGGGGATTTTGATACTAACTATGGCTATTTGGCCATTTATTTTTGCTTGATTTGGGGTCTTCTTTTAAATTTGGAATTTTTACCGCCTTGCCCAAGGCTTGTGCTTTGCCACTTGCAACTTTGATTGGATTGTTGTGCTGGTTCTATTGTCGTGATGTGTGGAATAGGGTCATGGGATGCACCATGGAATGGTTAGACCTATGGAACCGCTTTGTTGTATAGGGGTACGCCCCAAGGAGTACAGATAACTAGCGGGTTGTTGAGCCACGCGTTATTATGTCACTTGGGTTAGGAGTGTTCGAACTCTATGTGTCTTGGACCATAGGGTCAACCGGCCTCCTTGAGGGAGGCATAAGAGTTTGAGGGAGGCATAAGAGACTTGAGGGAGGCATAAGAGTTTGAGGGAGGCATAAGAGACTTGAGGGAGGCATAAGAGTTTGAGGGATGCATAAGAGACTTGAGGGAGGCATAAGAGTTTGAGGGAGGCTTAGGATATTTGTGTGTATGGTTGATGTTCTGGGATATATGTTGAGTTATTGTGATGTTTTGGTAGTGGTCTTTTGATGTATGTGTTACTCATGTCAGGTGGATATGTGTTGTGATGTTGTGGATATGTCATTGATTCCCTTGTGGACACTATGTACCTGTAGCATGGTTTGGTGTTATGTGAAATTTTCATCGATGCAAATGGAGGAAATGTCTTGTGGATTGTAGTACTCTTTTGTTCGAGTATTTATTATGTCAGTCATAGATGTGTGACGAGTACTATGTTATGTGGACTGTGCCTGTTCTATTCCGTATTTGAGTAACCTTTTGTGGTGTAATACAATCTTGAAGTATATACTTGTGTGCTTGTGAATCTGTAGTGTCTTGTGAACCTGATAGGGTGTTGTGTTAGCAGTTCATGTTGTGCACCCACAATAACGAATAAACCAAAACTCTTCAATGATGAATTTTTTAAAAGAAATTAAACTAAGAAAAATGTTAATGGAAAGGAACTAATGAAATAATAAATAAGAGGGAAATTCCAATCTTCACAGAACCTTGAAAGTTAAAATTTCTACCAAATGTTCCTAAGGCTACCCTATGGCCATGCTTTGATCAACTAAAATTTTAAACCATAAGGTGTACTTTCTCCTTTACCTGTTCTTGTTTTCGTACCTTTTCTTTTCCGCTGTGTTATGTCGCATCGAGGACAATGCTTTCTTAAGGGGAGGAGAATGTAATGCCCCGTTGGGCATCGACTTCTGTTTCTGCCACCTTGCTCCCATTGATTTTCGTTGAACGTTTATTTGAGCTCCCTTTTTATCGGCAGTTGACTTTGACCATATCGCGGAGTTATCTTGGTATAATTTCTTTCCTTCTTTCGCTTTGTCTCGCCATCTCGTTCTGTCGCAAGTGCGCTTTTGTTTTCGGGGGGTCATTTCTAACTGTTGTCTAGTGAGCTTATCATGTTTTTGATCGGTGTAATGCGTAATGAATTTTGTTGTTAAAATTTCTAATAGATATTAAAACCTCTTCAAGGGCGTTTAGAATGATACCGAGGCTGAATTTTATTGCATTGTTTTGACAATTTCAACCAGATAAAATTATTATTTTATGGAGCCAGCGGCAGAAAGTAGATCTCTAACTAAGAAAGAAGCACGTGATAAATGTATATGTCAGGTCTATGTAGAAATAACATCATTTAAAAAAAAATAAAAAATGAAAATCACATATAGGCGGGAGCTGTAAGCACAAATTAATATACATTTGCTATAAGTGGATAAGAATGCATTAAAGGTGTAATATATTGGAACTTATTCACGTGTCTGGTTGTAAGTAAATGGTGTTTGGTCTTCTCCTAACCACCCAAACTGCCAACTATTATGTCTGTCCTTGCGTGAGGAGTCGGTGGAGTCATTTTTCTTCACCATGATCTTTTTTGTTGATTTCCTTCTTGAATGCGTTGAGGTGGAGTGTTGGGCGTGTTGTTCTTGGACTGCGTGTGGTGAGTGAGGTAGGCATGTTTTCCTCCACGTTCTTTGAGTGCTGCAAGGTGTGTTCTGGTTAGGGATCCATACCTGCGACCCGCAACAGTGACTAGCCAGGCGGCAGGCATGTGCAGTGTAGTAGAAGCCTTTGTGAGCGCTTCCAACAAGCAAGTTGTCCATCTACGTTGTTATTTGTTCAGTACCAGATGCATCTTCAGGTTCGGGAATCTCGACTGCAGATCGACCAGACAGACATATACACAGTGTGTGTACTTTTGCACGTATACAATTTGCATACGCCGCCTGGGATGATGGCTCCGAGAGGGCGGTCGGTGCCATTAGTGTTTATTCAAGCTCTTGTGCTTCTCTGTCTCTGCACGATACAGGAGATCTATGCAATGTTGCAGAAAATGACTTGGGAGATGAAGGTAGAAGGATATTTTTCAGATTCAGGACATGTACTGAGAAAACAGTAGTGTCATGGAATACCACGATTACAGGGTGTGCATAGAGTGGACATTATGAGGAAAAGGATTTCATTTCCAGGCCATGGTTTTGCTTATGATGCTTCGGCTGTTTAGCATACATTATAGTAGGGAGGCAGATCGTAATGGGTGTTGTGGGTGGTATTGTGATATTAGCGGTGGTGGTAGCGGTTGTGTATAAGCTGGTGCAGTGGGAGAGATACAGGCTTCCTCCAGGGCCGAGAGGATTTCCTATTGTGGGTAATCTGCTTGATATAGGGGCTGTGAGGTTCAGGTGTTTCTCCGAATGGTCTAAGCATTATGGTCCTATTATGTCTATGTGGTTTGGAGCCACGCTCAATGTGATAGTCTGTAATACAGAGCTGGCCAAGGAGGTTCTCAAGGAGCATGATCAGCAGCTGGCTGACAGACCCAGATCAAGATCAGCTGAAAAGTTCTGTAGAAACGGCCAGGACTTGATTTGGGCTGACTATGGCCCTCATTATGTCAAGGTCAGGAAGGTTTGTACTCTCGAACTCTTCACCCCCAACAGGTTGGAGTCGCTCAGAGCTGTGAGGGAAGATGAGGTTACTGCTATGGTTGATTCCATTTTCAAGGATCAAGGCACAGGTAATTCTTTGATCGTTAAGAAATATCTGTCAGCTGTGGCATTCAGCAACATCACCAGGATTGCATTTGGAAAGCGGTTTGTAAACGAAGAAGGGAAGATGGATCCACAAGGACTGGAATTTAAGGAAATAGTTGGAACAGGATTAAAGCTGGGAGCTTCCCTCACTATGGCTGAACACATTCCCTATCTCCGTTGGATGTTCCCTTTGGAAAAAGGTGCATTTGATAAGCATGGTGCCAAGTGAGATAGACTCACCAAAGCCATTATGGAAGAGCACACTCTGGCTAGGCAGAAGAGTGGTGCTAAACAACATTTTGTGGATGCACTGCTCACACTACAAGAAAAATATGATCTCAGTGAGGATACAATAATTGGTCTCCTTTGGGACATGATCACTGCAGGGATGGATACAACAGCCATAACTGTGGAATGGGCCATGGCTGAACTTGTTCGCAATCCTCGGATACATCAGAAAGCTCAAGAAGAGCTAGGAAGGGTGATTGATAAAGACATAGTACTCAATGAGACCGGTCATTTTCTTTTCGCAGCGTCAAGGACGTCGAACAGCTTGCTAGAAACGAGCCCAAATGCTCCGTCTGGCACAGAGTTACTCCTGGCATGAAGCTCGCCGACGAAAAGCTCAAGTTTTCATCCAAAGCAATGGAAGAGGTAGGAGGGCGAAGCTGAATCTGGAGAAAAAGGCAAGATATTTCTACACCTTTCTATTGCTATTATATTTACAATTATTGCGAAATCGAACCACTTTTCCTTGCATTGATTTGTTAGTTGAAGGTCATGATGAGAGATTTCCCTTTCTGCTTGTTTCTTTTTGTTTTAGCTTTTATCGTTGATAGTATGTGGGTCGAAAGGATGCGTGTGCCCTCTCCTCTGAATGTTATGTTTCTCAGGTACTCGAATGAGAGACCTTCGTCTGTTTGTTTATGTATTAATTCTCCTCTGTGATTGAGTTGCAAGTTATTATGTTGATCAACTAGTATTTTCGATATTATGGAAGTAAGTTACGATAACTATGAAGCTCCTCTCTAGCACCCAAGTTGTCTTTTGACGTTTTTTGTTAGCCCCTTCGTAAGTTCCTTGGATAACCTTTCGGCATCGAGAAAGGAAGGTTGTAGGATTAGTGTGATCTATGCTTGGGCTGGCCAGCTTGAGTTTTGGTATTAAAACTGGTCGAATGAAAAGGTTGTGTGCATTGTGTCTTCCGTCTCACGTGTTTAGACTTTCAAGGCCATCCTCAAGAAGTACCTTGACCATCCCTATCAACTTGAACCATAACTAGCTTTTCGGATCAACTAAGCTGGAGGTTTCATCGTGCGAATCCTGTACCTCGTTGACACTAGAATAGTTTGGTCTAATCCCCCTCTCAGAATTATTGGTGATGGCGCTCTTCTATTTTTTTCCTAACTTGAATTATTTTCTCCCTTGTAATGTTAACGCTATTAATTAATATTGCTCGGTTTTTATGCATGTAATTACCGTAATAGTTTGTGATGGAAATTTCGTTAAATGTGATTAACCTTCGGGAAAAACTCATCTTTCATTTGATGGTCTTATGGATTCATAGTGGAAGGTTTTGTTTTGATAAGGTCACTTAGAAGTTATGTTTGTATCTTTGTGCGACGGTCGACTGTGTTACCAAGGGTTGCCATAAAATATGGTTATTTTGGGATGTGGGAAATTTATTTTAAATTAACCAAACATTAGTATTGTAGTGGAGGTTTGCAAATCTTTAGTGTTATAAAAATTTGTTGATGACATTATTGTATACTCTTGTTGGACGGAACCCCCTTCTTCTCTCGCGCGGTTGCTACTAGCCTGTAAGACTTTGACCCTTCTTGGATGATTGGAAAATATTTGTAGTTAATGGTCAAAACTAATATACTTTTCTTTCGCCTCGAAACTTATGTCGTGTGTATACTTTATTTGATTTCCGGTTTGAAACTCGATTATACATGGCTTTTTGTGTTAATTTTGAAACCCGTGTTTCCCCTTTCTTGGGCCGATCAACTCTTGCTCTTTTAGAAATATATTAATTTAATCTATGCGTTTGATACCTTTGATAAATTTCTAGATGGTTGGTGAATATATCAAATCTTAATCTTGTAATTATGGTTTAATTACTTACTTGATGGGAATTCTGTTGATTTCTAGATTATCCTTAATGGATTTAAAGTTTTTTGGCAGAGAGTGTTGCCTACCCCCCTTGATTGTTTTTGTGTTTCCTTTGAGAAATTGAAGAAAGCCAAAGTTGGAGCCACCCTTGTGGGGAGGACATAAATTTGAAGACTTGAAATTTTGACTTTTTGATAGTTTTTTTAATTTATTCATTCATTTATACTTTGCACTTGGAGTGGATGCATTGTAAAATTGTAAGTTTGTGACAAAGTTGTTGTATTCTTTAGAAATCCTTATATCTTGTAAATTCTTTTAAAAAGCACGGATTGAGAAAATGAAAACTTTAAATGTGATTAGTCTTGTGAAAAGGAAATTATCAAGATTTATTGTTTTGAAGAAAAGGGATATTTGTATGACGATGAAATGGATATACCTTTATTAATTTCTAAAATACTTCCATTTCAAAAATATTGTAATATTGTTAGTTTATACACTCCCATTTCCAAAATATTGTAATGTGATAGAATCTATTTTGAAAGAAACAAATATCATGTTGAATTTCACTTGCTTGTGAAATGGAAAGACTATTCTTGCAGTACCTTGATTTTTTTTTTAAAACTACAAAGGTATTATTAGATGTGTTGAAGGGAAGTAAATAATGTTTCCACTATCTTGCAAATTATTTGAAATGACTAAACAACCTTAATGTTTTGGTTGATTAACTAATCATTTGTAAGAATGTAAGTATTTAGTTATAATTGAATTTGCATTTACCTTAGAATTGGTTACTAAGCTTGTACTTATATAGCTCATTAATTTTACTATCTCAAAAAGAAAAAAAATTCAATACAAATTTGAATACCCCTATATTATTAATATATTAAATTATTAATATTTTTCTATTAAATAAATTATTAGTGTAATTAATATAATACTATTAATACTAATAATTTATTTAATTGAAAAACATTATTAGTATTATATTAATTACACTAATAATTTATATTAATACTAATAATACTATTAGTGTTATTAATAAAGTTTATTTTTATAAATGAAAGCTTCTAAATCAATTTTTTTTAGTAATGTGAGAAGAAAAAACACATGTAAAGAATGGGTAAAGGGGTGGTGAGGGTTCGCCGACCCAACACCCCACCCCATATGCATATGGGATGGCGGGTGGTTCGACGATCCCTCCCCCCCAAAACTATTGTTAATACTACCATGTGCGTGGGGGCCGAGTCCCCACCAATCTTTTTTTTTAATAAAACAAAAAAATGAAACCTACCTTGTTGCGTCCACTCCATTGTTAGTTATAGTCAGTCTACAGATTTGTTTCACCATGACCCTATTTCGTTTTGTTTTGGTTCTCATATATATATATATAATTCAGATTTTAATATTAAAATAAAATTATATATAAAGATACATATATATATTTATCTGTGGTATATGTAATTAAAAACGATCATTGAGGTAGTTACGTTGAAATTTAAGGACGCCCAATGGCATTACAAAGGAAAGAGGACTGTCATTATTTTAGGACTCTGAAATGATTCACAAATATGGAACGTTCAACACCATTTAATATGTACTTAGGATCTAATAGGGTATGGATGGAGTAACAATAGTTTAATTAAATGGGATAGTTATAGATTACAACATAAAAGTCTCCTTGAGATTATTCCTCAATTTAAAGTATGAATTTTCATTCAAGCATTACACATTATAAGTATTTGTAAAACTGACCAATTGGTTAAAGAATGAGAGGGGTTAAGCAAGAGGAAGCGGCCAAAATGGGTAGAGGAAATATGCAGAATGTAAATCGATATGGAAACATCATCTTTCACCATTATTTTTATTTATTCATGATCCCCACAAGAGGAAGTATTTGATATGTTTCAGGACAAAGTGTGAATCTTAATAAACAGGTCAATTTAACCGTGACCATTGGGGGGACATGATTTACATCCCAAAATGCTAAGGAAGATCAGGATGATTGCGAAGCAAATACAAAACATTGCATGGATTAAAACATCCAATGTAGGATAAGACCGGGGCTTGTCCTTTTTATCAACATGAGCCCACATGTGGTTATACCACTAATCTTAATGGAAATATGATCACTAAAGATTTAGAGACAATTCGTTTTTAGAGTTTGGGTAGGAACAGCCGAAAATCTGGGAAGTGGTGGATTTGAGATTTGTGCATTCTCCACCCACGGATCATAAATCACTGGATCCATGACTAGGGTTCTTGAATTATTGAAAAGTCTTTGAACTGCAAAAGTGGGGGAGTGGCCACTTTGACTGTTTATCTGGGTTTCAAGTTTGATGTAAATCAGTGAAAAGCAGGAAAAATTAAACGTTGCACCATTGATTGAGTGGTCCCAAAGGCACCTGAAGAAATATTGGTGATTTTTGAAAAACACTCTCGGCTTCTCCAAAAGACCAAACCTGTCTTACAAGCACTGGTGTCCAAAAAAATGAATACTAAAGGATTCCTGGGCATTAGGGAATTTGGATTAATCCTTTGATATTAAATAATATGAGGGGCTGGACCAAGGAGGCAGTGGTGAAGAATGATGGGTGAAATGACCAATTTGATGGTATGAAAAAAGAAGCAGAGAGGGGGGCACTTTTGTTCACCCTAATAGTTGCAGATGCAAGAACATGAGTACAAACTTTTACGAAGCAAGGTCTCAGGGCACGAGTTACACATAGATCTTCCATTTGAAATAGGGGAAGATAAGATAGGACCACCAATATGGATATTATGATAAGACTTAGATAGGTATGATACAAGTTGAGTGATTTGTAATTTTATCATTAAGGCCACTATAATTCATAGTTACGAACAATAATAGAAAGTCAGAGAGAAAAGGATCACGGTGATGCATATACTGGTAATTCATTTTTGTGTGATCTTCAGTTTTTAAGCCAGTACATTTAGAAAAAACACCCAATATGATCCCCCCCGGGAGTTTCATTTGGTTTATAACAAATCCATTCGCATTTTGTTAATCTGGAAGACGGCTACCTTAAGGCCAAATTCATACCTCGCAAAACCAATTTTCATAGTTTTATTTGGACCCATTTATTCAAGTTTGGGAGGATTCGTAAACGGATGATTACTTTCTATCTTGCATGGTAACTCTCCAAAAGACACGTTGGATTGAGGATTAATATTTCAAAAAGCACTACTATAAACAAGAACCAAATGATGGCTTCCATGGGCACAAGCATTAGAAAGCCACTCAAACTTGGTCGGCTCGAATGAACAAATAAATTTCTAGATCGACTCACCTTACCCAATACCATTCCAAACTAGGAGTGGGACCAGACGTTATAGTACTTAGTCTAAAAAAGACCCACTTGGAGGTGCCCAAAATGCTTAACAGAAACCTCCAACAGATGAACTTTCTAAACATCATGGTCAGGCATTATGGAACTGTGTCAAGCAACCACTTCAAAAATCTTTACATAGATGTCAGGAAGCACTAAGCTTGTAACGTTAGGTGAAGAGAAGGTTTCACCTTAACTCAAGTTGTTACGTTCAAAAGAAACAAAGAGAAGGAATTTTCTAAAATACAACAACTTGTCACAAACTCTCTACAATTTTACATGCTGGTCATCCACTCCAATGTGAAAAGTATCAATGAATATAAATTTAAAACAAGACTATAAAAAAGTCCAAAATGTAATCTTCAATTTATATATTTCCCCCAAATGGGCTTGGCCTTCAACTTTGGCTTTGCATTGAGAAACAATGACAACTTTCCAACAAGGTGGCTTCAACAAACAAACACATACAAGGCATTCAACTCAAAAGACAAACATAAATCACAACAAATTACAATCAATCACAAAACACAAAGGTTTGAATATCAAAACCAAAGAGAGAAAGGGTTATGAGATACCACCTCCTTATGCCTCCCAAGTGAAGTGGGAGTCTTACCCAAGCCTCCAAGTGCAAAAAATAATCACACAAATCCTTATCTCTCCCTTGCAACATGCAAAAATCCATGAATCCCTTTTCTCTCCCCATAGGTAAGACTCCCATTCACACTCCCACCAATTTGCATGCCTCACATAAACTCTCCTTTTCCCTCCCTTCCCAATGGTCCCATAAGCCCTTCTCACACACCCAACTAAGGCCAACTACTCAACCAACCCACACAAACACCATCACAAGAAAAAAAAATACTTTTAACAAGCACAACATTTCTTACAAAAAAAAATACATAATAATAAAAAGGTGGAGAGCCTACCTCTCCATCAAGATCCAAGAAAACCTTCACAAGCCTCTTCAAATCCAAGCCAAGAAATTTCCAAGCACTCCAAAAGCTCCAAAATCAAAAGTGCACAACAAGAAGCAAAATGAGCAAAGTACCCCCATTCCAACCAAAAATCACAATAAATAGAAATGAATGAATGTGAGGATGATGAGGTGGCTCCATGTAGGATGCCACTTCATCATCCCCCATCCCCACACTCAAGTCAAACACACCAAGACCAAGAAACATCAATGCACAAAAAGGACTATGACAACCCACATGGCTCAAACTTGCACACCATGCTTTCAAGGACATAATAAAATTGGATTAGAAAGAAAAAGTGCAATGATTTTCCTTCTCTTACACTAAAAAATGGACAAAGAAGTCAAAATTAAGCTTCCAACCCATAGGTAAGGTTGTTTGGGTCAAATTAAGAGGCATGGGACAAGTCTTGCTTTTGTCCCACAAGTCTCCAAAAAGTGCCCCCCAAGTCAAAATCCGAATTTTGAACTTGGGGTGGAGTAAAACACTCCCAAATCAAATAAATTTTACTTACACAAAAGGACTACAAGATCTCATCATCACTATTTGTCACATCTCTAATTTGGTTAAACAAAACAAGAAGGGTTAAGTCTAATAAAAAACACACATTTACACATGCTAATAAAGTGACAAAATTTTTCAAATTTTAAATACACAAATCATAAAATAAAGCACATACAAAATTAAAGAAAGGGACACAATTCACCCCATGGCCACACATGTGAAATCCCCCCCCCATGGGAGACTTCCAAACAAGACATGCAAAAACACACACAAAACAACATTACACAAGTTGTCAAATTTGGCCTCGTTGCTCAATGCCCAACATCCTTTCGTGGTTGGTCCCCTATCCCCCTTGATGTTTGTGATAAAATTCCTGCACACAAAAAATACCTCTCTGGCCTTTTGCTGTATTAAAACATCGAGAAATATGCATATAAAATCAATGTTCATCATTCAACATTTAACAATTCTATTTCTCCATCAATATGTCAAAATCTAAGCATAACATCCATGAGATTACAATTCTACTATTCACAAACATCTTCAAACATAATGTGTCAGTATGAAATCCATATCATGAAAATCAACATATATCAATTGTCTAACATCACTATCTACCTGCCCATACTTAGACTTTTCTCAAAGTGGTCGCTATAGCTTTGTCAAACCATGGACATGTGCAGGGCTTGCACTTATTTGACGATCCACCTCTTGATTTTACATTCACATGATTTGTGCCAAGGAGACACGTGAAGGTTTCCGTTGGCTTCTCTCTATACTTAGACTTCTCAAGAAACTTTCTAAGGCCTAGGACACGTTGGTGAGCCCCGCGCCTATTTGGGGTTCCCACTTTTGGGCTCCATATCAAAAATGGGTTGAAGAGACACGTGGAGGATTCCCTTGGCTCCTTTTTTTATACTAAGACTTTTTTCATTTGCTGAGGCAAACCTATCTTGGGCCTAGGGAACGTGGGATCCTACGCTTGTTTGATGTCCCGTCTTGAAATTCATTTTTGAAGTTACATTACCACCGAAAAAACATGTGGAAAGCTTCCACTGGGCCTTCCCATACTATGAATTTTTAGTAACCGATGCAATTCTTTAGGGTCCTGAACATGTGGAAGGTCCGAGCTCGTTTGGGAACCTACCTCTAGACTTCACCTTTACAGTTGCACCAAGAAAAACACGTGGAGGCTTCCACTGACTCCTCTTGGCATTTGGTTGAATCAGAATTGCAACACAACGAATGAAGGCATCCATGCAAAGACACTCATTACTCAAGGTGTATTCTCAAGGGTGAAAAGGATTGCTTGTCAGATCAACTAGATGGAGCCACCTAAAAATGATTAAAATGAGATTTCTCACATGATAGAATGAAAGAATATTAATAATATTGTCAAAAATTATTATATCACATCCTAGTCATAGTTGAGGGTCTGAGAAACATGATCAGTTCATTATTTATCCACATAGCAGCTTTCGGGTGTAAAGTTTTTTAAACATCACTTTCTGAGACAAATTTGTAACAAGCAAAGGATTCCTTGAATATTCTTCTTTTTTGGGGGGGAAATTTGGGATGAGTGAGTGAGTGAAGTTTAAAATGCAATGAGAATACTCTTCCAAAATTCACCCTCAAGGTAATTTTGATAACATGCATCAAATTATTCAGTCCCGAGCAAGTAGATTGATTGAGGCCAAAATCATGTTTTTCGGGGGCCCCCTCGGCTTCTTTCTAACTCTCCCTCCCATCCAAGAAAAATCCCAACGAGTTAGAAAAATGGAAAAAATGCAAAAATAAGGTTGCAGGACTTGTTTTTTAAGCATTTCGGGTCTGAAGGGGTGTGGATCGTACCAATGCGGGTCATACCAAGGTTCTGAGGTTCGTACCAAGCTTGGGGCCGAAATACAAAGAAAATTGGCTAAGTCAGACATTTTTGTCCCAGGCCGGTCCGCAGGACAGTTGGGACGTCGGGACGCTAGGGACAACGAAAAGCCGAAATGGCCGAAAGCAAGAAAATCGTCTAAGTTTTTTGTTTCATGCAGTTTGGGACAGCTGGGAGAAAAAGTATGGGTGGGAACGTGAATTGGCCGATTTGCTGAAAGACAGTCCATTTTTCGGGCAGTTCGAGATATTTGTCTGGGGACAAAGTTGGACGAGGACGTCGGTACCGCGAGGGGACGCGTGGACGCGAAAAAAAGGTGAAAAAGCCGCAAGTAGGGACAAGGACAAAGCTTGAATCAGTCGATGTGGGAAAATGTGTTCTAGGTAGTCGATGGACAGTTGGGACAAAAGTATGAGGGGGACGCGAAAATCCAAAATAGCTGAAGGCAAAGAAGAAAAGTCAACGTTTGACCCGTGAAACTTCAAACGGCCATAACTTTTGACTCCGAGCTCTGATTTTCACAAAATTGGACTTTCTGGAATGAGAGCACGTCCTCTACGCAAAAATTGGATTTCTTATTTTTAATGAGGGTAGATATATTCCAAATAAAAGAAACATATTCGGCTCCAGTCAGTTAATGCTCATTCCCGTCAAATGACAGAAAATGCCTCCCAGACCCAAAATAGCTGCCCGCACTCAGAAGGCCATAACTTTGCATTTCTCAATGAAATTGCACAAAAATTGGTACCGTTGGAATCGTGGCTCCGATCCTGACGTACATAAATCAATAAATTCTAGATTTATGAGATATTGATGGATATTTTTTATAAAACGTGGCCGGGTTCATAACAGTGTTTTATTTGGTGGTTGGGAGTGCAATTAAGAGGCATGGTCATCATTCTTTTCTCTGCTGCAGCACCTGGGACAGTATGGGGAGCCTTTTGCAAGTAATATACAATCATTTTACTCCATTTAATGCCTCTTACAAGTGGTTGAAGGACAGATTTTGGGATTTCCATTTTCCCTTCTCTTCTCTCTTCTCATTTTTTTCTATAAATTGGAGTGTTGGGCTCATTGTAAAGGGAGGTAGTTTTTTGTAGCAAAGCTCTACCAAAATTGCTTTGTGAAGCTGATGTGTTACAGCCCTTGTTGTGGACTCCTTGCATGGTGATCCAGGCCCTTATCTTGTAATAGATTGAACTGTGCATATCATGAAGCAATAAAATATAAGTTTGTGGATGTATCTTCCCCTGCTGTGTTTTCTTGCATTCTTCTTGCCCCTTCAACCTGATTACAAGAATATTGTGTCTATTATTATGTTCATGCAGGGATCCATTATCATTGTGTATGTTTTAAATATTGTTGTGAATGTGTTTTTGCTAGATTGTGGAGAACAGTCATCACCTCTTCTAGTGTGCACTTTGCTTCTGTATTTCATGCATTTGAAGACTACTCTCACACCCTCCTTTTCTGGTGTATCACCACTTTAGTGTAGGCTTTCATTTTATGCATTCTCTCCCCCTGGTCCCTTAGAAATTTAGATTATAGAATAGTTAGTTTCCCCTGCATTAGAGTAGATTGTGACAGGTAGTTTAGGAGCAAGAACCAACTTTCTCTGGAGGTCTATCTCAAGTAGCAAGTGTGAGTTGAAATATATGCACTTGTATAAACCATGGAAGGGTGCTGTGATTCGTTGATAGCAGTGCATCCATTAACAGGCTCTGAGATTTCTTAAGAATATTTCCCTTGCTGATGAATTTGATGAACTTTGAATGACTCTATGTTGATCATGTGCATTATTATGTCTGCTTTTATTTCAGAATAGTTTCAAATAGTTTAACTTGTTCCTATTGCAATCTTATGTTAAAATCTCTCTGAGTCACACAAGATCTCATCTGTGTGTCAGTATTGTGGCATTTTCAATTTCATTATGAGAAGAGCCTTCATCTGGTAATGAAATAAACAATTTAAAATAACTTTACTCTCAGTATGTTGATAAATATTGTTTGTAAACCTATGAGTGTATCTTAGGCATGAAGAACTAGGGATTCCTAGAATTTAATTGAGTATTTAGCATGTGCCTTTGTGTTGAATTATTGAAGAGTGTGTGAAACCGTGCATCTCTGGGATTCCGTTGATGCATACCTTAGGGTTGAAGGAATAGCTTGGCTATTCTGAAGCATTTTGCTTGTGAGTTTTCCAACTTCTATAAAGGCTCTCAAAGATATTGTATAATCCGTTCTATCTTTCTTAACCTCCCACAATAAATTTATCAAACAACGAGTCCTACAATAACTACCCCTATTTGTACTGTGTGTCCAAAAAATGAAAAAATTCCATTGCCAAAGTATGCAGGGACAATCAAGATTCATATATTGTCTTTAGTAACCCAAACCTTTTTCCATGAAACATCTCCACTCTCTAGTGTGACAACTTGTGAGAGTTAGATTGTGATGTATTGATCACATTTCCTCAAGGTTTTCATTAAGATTGTGTAAAGAAGGAGTTCTCGATGTCCTTCACTGACGTGGGTTACAAAATGGGTCCTCTCACCCTAGTTGAAGGCACAACCTAAAGTAGTGGGGGAAGATCAAGCCCTCAGTGAGGTGCTATCCATTTCTGTAATGCCTGAGTGACAAAGAGTCAGATGAATCCCATCCCTGGCTACAAAACGACTCATATCATGCCAGTTCTGTGATGCTTCTCGGCCCCCTCGGGAGAATCAATTTGGATACAAACATGTCCCATAATTGCAGTAAGTGGAAGATCAAAGGAAAACTTAAGAGGAACATATATGGTTCTTGTCAAAATCTGGTTTTTCATTATTATTTTCACAGCCACCTTCACCAGAGGAATATATCTCCATTTTTGGCGATGGAATGAGAGATTCATTTTATTGGGGACTCAATTCACATGGGGAGGGAGTGTTCTTGGGGATGGTGTTAATGCATTTCTTTAACGATTATGTGGAGATATTTCACCATCTTACCAAAAAAGTGTATCCTTTCGCATAGATGTTGTGCACTACGGGATACCTCCTCACCATGCTTGGAGATCTGGTCGTTTATTGGGTCTACACCAAGCAAACAAATGTAACAATTTGTAAGCATGATTTTTAGTTTTAAGATCGAGTAATTGAAAAAAATCAAGTGATGACGGAACGATTGTTAATAATTGAGCCCATCCTCGAAATGGACATATGAATGATAAGAAGATTTTTTCTACCAATTGATATTTGTTACTATATTATTTTACCTTTTTATGGTGTTGCTTCTTTCAAGAGTGAATATAACTAAATAAGTATTTAGTAACAAGTGTGCATTTAATCAAAAATTATGTACACCAGAATATATATAATAAAATAAAGTAAAATTGGATCTCTTTATTCCAGAGAGGAAAATGAAGAATGGATTGATATCTCTTTATATAGAGGGGGAAGAATCAATAGTCAACCATTCTTAAAAATATTGTTATTATAATAATTAAGTCTAATTGTTTAAAACATTAGTTAAAAAATAATGTTATTGATAAAGATTAAAAATAATGTACTTGTTCCTGAGTAAAAACCACAAAAAATTAATACTTTGCTAAACTATTCATTTCAAAAATATTAAAACGTAAGACCCAATAAAATAGAAATTAAAATATTGTGATACTTTGACCTGGTTGGAAAGCAGTCTCGATTCCCTACATAAATAAATAAAGATAAATCTTTCCCAACCGATCATGGTTGACACGATGGAGGAAATGATGTTGAGGCAAATGCGACTGTTAAAACATGGTTGAACATGTTTAAAAAACTAATGTGCTGCATGATCCTTTTCAAGATGCAGTGATTTCTCATTGCTCTTATGTGTGAGTCGAACCCTAGACCATTGCAAATCCTCTACTCTCAACAAGCCCAATTAAAATTCTTTCCATTAATTTTTTGGTTATTTTTGTTTATAGGCAACACATCTCGGGTTGGAAAATTAGGGGCTCAATACTTCTATTAATAAAACCCACATCCTAGGTTTAAATTGTAGTTATTTTTGTTACATCCTAGTGTAACAACCCAAATAATCACACACGAACAACACAGTGAAATACAGGATAACTTTTTTTTTTTTACTTGCTTGACACATAACATGACACAACATGTCATCACAAGGTTACAACCAACACTAGGAACCACTTGTTATGGGGAGGACCACAAGGTCAGCACGAAAACGTTCACACCCCAAAGGATAATACACCTTTCTTTGTTTTTGACAAGACAACATAGAAGTCCAACGACAGAACACTCTAACAAATAGGGCAAGCCACAGTAAGAATGATTGAAGGTTACTTATTTTGATATAACACCCTTTAACTCATGACTTATGTTTTCAGAAAGATTCAATATATGATTCACACAAATTCATCTTACCAACTGAGTTAATTTCTTATACACTGTAGAGAAGTTCACTAAAAGTCTTCACTTTACGACAATTAGTTGTTTAGTTCCATTATTTAATAAGGGACTAATTTAATTCCACAAGTCTATCTGTCCATACTTACATTACTAAAAATTGCTCATTACCTTGCTACAACAAGAATTCGTGTTCAACAAAATCAAGATGAACTTACAAAGTATCTTGGGAAAGAGTTAAGGAGATAAGGTCGAGTTAAATTCCTCTTTAAGACGTCATTAGTTATTACCAAGGTTTAATTGGAGCTTGGGGTTTTATACGTAATTATTAACGCTTTTACTTAGGCTTCACTAAAAGTATTAACAAGGAGTAAAAATTTACTTTCGAAATAGGCGGTGAGGAAGATGGTGAGGTCTCCAGTTTGTTTTCTCTGGCTTATTAAATCTTATCATCTTCAAACCACTAACAGTTCATTTCACCTTAGGGTCATTTGAAAAATTTCACCGTAAAAGGAATAATGTTCCCTAGAGGAGCTAGGGTTATCATGATATAAAGTTTACTTGCAATGATAGTCCTACCCTAGTTTACTTAAAGAATTTCTTGCTCTTAAGTTGGTGACCCCTACGTTACTTTATTTGAATACAACTTTTAATTTAACTTCCCGGAGTATTAAACAATCCATGTTAGTTTACTTATGACACTTTATTACTAAGTCATATCAAGGTTTAACTCAAAATTTATTCTCAAGGCAAGGTTGTAGCAACACTCATTTACATGAACAAAACAAGATTACATCAATTCTTAAAATACTGATACTCCAACAATGTCACTCAACAACAATAACCAAATTTTCTTATAATTTCAATGATGGTCAAACAATACAAGGTTTCCAAAGTTCAGATGACAAAGTCCACAATACTTTATACTAAGACATTAATCCTCTTTTAAACTTTCCACTGGATGTTAACAATAGTTGAACAACATAAAAAGGTTTCGAGCAAAGGAACTTCTCAACTGAGGTTGATGACAAAAGTCTACAAATCTATCCCTCATCTACACGCAAAATCCATCTGCAGCAAATTTTCTACAAGAGTCAGTTCACGAGAACTGAGCAAGATAAGGCTACACAAAACCACCATAACTATTATCTAACAATACCACGAAAAGGAAGCACTTTATTACAAGAATTGGTTCAAACCTCTAAACACTATCAACACATCAAGTTATAATAAAGTCTTCATCATGCCAATCAAAGAAGGAGAAGACCTTGTACTTCAGTTAGGAGTAAAAGCAACGAAAGTATAACAATCGTAAGAGAATGGCCCTTGGCCCTATAAGGAGAAATAAACAATCTAGCAAAGAACAGAATTCCCATCAAGTAAGTAATTAAACAATAATTACAAGATTGAGATTTGATATATATACACCAACCATCTAGAAAATTTATCAAAGGTACCAAACGCATAGACTAAAATAATATATTTCTAAAAGAACAAGAGTTGATCGGCCCAAGAAAGGGGAACCACGGGTTTCAAAAATTAACACAAAAAGCCATGTATAATTGAGTTTCAAACCGGAAATCAAATAGAGTATACACACAGCATAAGTTTCGAAGCGAAGGCAAGTATACTAGTTTTGACCATTAACTACAAGGATTTTCCAATCATCCAAGAAGGGTCAAAGTCTTACAGGCTAGTAGCAAGCACGCGAGAGAAGAAGGGGGTTCCGTCACACAAGAGTATACAATAATGTCATCAACAAATTTTTATAACACTAAAGATTTGCAAACCTCCACTACAATACTAATGTTTGGTTAATTTAAAATAAATTACCCATATCCCAAAACAACCATATTTTACGGCAACCCTTGGTAACATAGTCAACCGTCGCACAAATAGATACAAACATAATTTCTAAGTGACTTTATCAAAACAAAACCTTCCGCTATGAATTCATAAGATTATCACACGAAAGCTGAGTTTTTCCCGAAGGTCAATCACATTTAAGGAAATCTCCATCACAAACTATTACGGTAATTACGTGCATAAAAACTGACCAATATTAATTAATAGTGTTAACATTACAAGGGAGAAAATAATGCAAGTTAGGAAAGATAGAAGAGCGCCATCAAAAATAATTCTGAGAGGGGGATTAGACCAAACTATTCTAGTGTCAACGAGGTACTGGATTCACACAATGAAACCTCCAGCTTAGTTGATCTGAAAAGCTAGTTATGATTCAAGTTGATAGGGATGGTCAAGGTACTTCTTGAGGATGGCCTTACAAGCCTAAAAACAAGAAGAAGGATAGTATAAGAGTCTAAACACGCGAGACGGAAAAACACGTTGCACATGAACCCTTTTATTCTACCAGTTTTAATACCAAAACTCTAAGCTGGCTAGCCCACGCATTGATCACACAATCCTACAACCTTTCTTTCTCGATGCCAAAAGGTTATCAAAGGGACTTGCGAAGGAGCTAACAAAAAAAAACGTCAAAAGACAACTTGGGTGCTAGGGAGGAGCTTCATAGTTATCGTAACTTACTTCCATGATATCGAAAATACTAGTTTGATCAACATAATAACTTACAACTCAATCGCAGAGAAGAATTAATACATAAGACAAACAGGCGAAGGTCTATCACTCGAGAAGAGAAACATAACATTTAGAGGAGAGGGCACACGCATCCTTTCGACCAACATACTGATCAACGATAAAAGCTAAAACAAGAAGAAACAAGCAGAAAGGGGAAATCTCCCATCATGACATCCAACTGACAAAACAATGCAAGGAAAAAGTGGTTCGATTTCACAATAATTGTAAATATAATAGCAGTAGAAAGGTGTAGAAATATCTTGCCTTTTTCTCCAGATTCAACAGGTCCTGCCTATTCCACTCCGCTTTCAGATAAGAACTTGTAGCTACTCGAATCCGCGAGCTTCACGCCGGGAGTTCTGTGCCAGTCGGAGCATTCATGCTCGTCTCTAGACAATGCAATTGACAGAGGATTTTTGTCAAATAGAAAAAATGACCATTGTTGTCATTCAAAGTGACTCCATGCACTTTGCCAATCACCCTGTCTGCTTTCCTTGAGCTTTCTACTTCTATGTGAGGATTCGAACAAGTTCAACCATGGCACATTCCCTATTACGGCTACCATCAAACACTAAGTGATCTGTCCCAAGGAGACCAGATGGATTGTACCTCACTGAGATTCATATTTTTCTTGTCAACTGTGAGCATGCCTCCTCAACAATGTTGTTTCCAAAACTCTTCTGCCTGCAGAGTCCTTTCATAATGGCCTTTGGTGAGTATATCTCTTATCATTAGTGTACAAACTATGTGTTGAAGCAGATCTCGTCTTGCCACACCAGGATGTACTACCATTGTATTATGTGGTGAGCCAAGACACTACCACCGGCCACGTGGCTTAATCCATTATTTTAAAGCCACTATGTGGCTCCTTTTATCAAACTTGGGCATAACCATTTAACAATGAAGGGGGGTCCATTAAACGTCACCAACATGGCACTTCCAACTTTTGCACATGCCATCCACCCACCATCATTGAGCAGTCTAAATCAAGTCCTGGCCGTTTCTACAGAACTTTTCAGCTGATCTTGATCTGGGTCTGTACAGCCAGCTGCTGATCATGCTCCTTGAGAACCTCCTTGGCCAGCTCCATGTATTGCAGACTATCCCATTGAGCGTGGATCCAATCCACATAGACATAATAGGACCATATTGGCTTACACCATTCTTTGAATTTGACCTGTAACCTTATAGCCCCTATATCAAGTAGATTACCCACAATAGGCAATCCTCTCGACCCTGGAGGAAGCATGTATCTCTTCCACTGCACCAGCTCATACATAACCGCTTCCACCACCGCTAATATCACAATACCACCCACAACACCCATTACGATTTTTTTCCCTACTATAATGTAATGCTAAACAGCTTTGCATCATCAGCAAAACCATTTGCCTTGAAACAAAATCCTTTTCCTCATAATGTCCACTCTGTGCATACCCTGCAATCATTGTATTCCATGACACTACTGTTTTCTCAGCACATGTTCTGAATCTGAAAAATATCCTGCTACCTTCATCTCCCAAGACATTTTCTCCAACATTGCATAGATCTCCTGTGCCTATGGGTGTGATCTGTCACCTATTAGTGATTTGCTTCATAGTTGGCATTCCCTTCCAAAAATGGAACTGAACCGTTCTGGCATACGAGCATCGAAGCATGAAACGAAAGGGCGTTTGCTTTTGGAGAGGCTTCAGCGTAGGCATTCTTCTGTATCTGGTGAGGAGAAGGATCATTTGAAAAACACGATGATGAATTGGACTGGAGGGGTCCCCTACTGCACGTCGAGAAACTAACATCGTTGGTAAATGTTGGAGCAAACGTAGACGCAAACTGATTTTGCACTGCTTGTGATTGTTGCTGCTGAGGAGGATATTGATGCATTAAGTTGAAATGGATTTGTGCCGCACTTCTATCCCTGGGATCAGTAAGTGTAATCCCGGAGTCTGCCATTTCATATGAACTCCGTATCACCGACTGCATTGATTGCGGATTGGAAAAGCATCCACAGAAACAGAAACAACAAAAGGCCCTGGTCACAAAGTCGCTGTGCAATCACCAACCATCACGTAGCTAACAACCAGAAAATCTGGGAAAGATTTCGTTTTGAAGAAGAGAATCCAAATGAGATCATGGTGAAGGAAGTTAAGACACCACCGACTTCCACTATCCCACGCCAAACAGGAGATTACAGATCAATTAAGATGTGACAAGAAATGTCACCCATCCACTAGCTAACCATAGCAAAAAATTTATTTTATCTTATTTTTGGAGCCCCACGCTTTGGGGACAGGCCACTTGCCAGGAGCAACAAGGCTGGTATAAAAACATTAATTTTAGAAATTATCACGGGTCCCTCAACATAAAAAAAAAATAAAACATAGTCCCCACCTTCAAAGGCGCCACCACAATCATGCTCTTCCTCGTTTGCGAAACGAGGCTTGATCAGCGGGAGTGACAACCAATTAAAAAGGATAGTTTAAAGATATCAAAGGATGATGTCGATAACAATCGACATAAAGAAAAAATAATCACAAAATACAATCGTTGATCGGAAATACAATCATAATGTCATTATTATTATTATTATTATTATCATTATTACTAGCAACCAACAGTTAAACTCGACAAGGCGAGACACTAACGTTTCAAAGGAAATGACACAACGTTCAACTCTATGAAGCATGGTCGTCGCAGAAGAAAAGGAGCAACGATGAATGGGGCGTTACATAACTTTTTAAAAAAATTATCTTAATTTTACAGGTGAAGTATGTGCTGGTATATGATTTGCGTCACACATTTTCTAGATGGGAAGCCAGAAACTATATAGAGATATATGAGCAAGATAATTCATGGTATATGTTGTTAAACATTCTTACAAATATGCTTTATAGATTTTACAATAGCTTAAGTTATTCACTTGATTTTGTTTATTTTTTTAAAGGTTTTTGTCTCAGTCGAATGGCAAGAAGATTTTGGAACTGGGCAAATTGGAATTCAACATTCTGCAGTCTATGTATTAGATTGAGATGAAGGCACTCTCTAGGTAAATATAATTAAAAGTGAAGTAGTATAACGGTATACTAGAATGAGATAACATTAAGGCCATATCGTACATGTATTCCTATAAATCCATCCATGTCGAAGTTAAAAATTATTATTCATCAATACGAGCTATGTCATTTTAATTTACAAAAACATAACTAAATTCTTACATCATAACTTTGAACAATTATATTATCGTTAATATATTGATAATTTATTTATGTGTATATCAGATGGTGGATAGATTCAGGTGTCCCTAACTTGATTAAAATTAGAGAGCGTACAATTGAACTTTTTTTGTGGGCAATTAGTGCGGCAGATGAATTGGAGTTTTCCAAGAGCAGGATTGCTATAGCAAAAATAACAACCCTCATTACAATTTTTGATGACCTTTTTGATGATTATGCATCACTTAAGGAACTCAAAATTATCACAAAGGCAGTTGTTCAAGGTTGGGATGTTTCTCTTTTACAAAACATTCCGAACAATTTTAAGGAAATCCTTCTATTTATTTTTAAAACAGTTCGTGAGTTTGCAAGCACAGCTACTGAAAGGCAAGGACGCGACATGATGCCACACATTACAAAAGTGGTATTTATGCTTCTTTTGTTTTTTTATATTGTTAACATATTAGTTTTATAATGTTTAGCATTCATTTCAATTAACTTGAAAATGTATATTCACATTAAAACACAGTTAGAAAATTTAAACTTATTGTAACCTATCTAATGTGAAGGTATAAACTAGGGTATTTTTATTAATTTAAACATGACCGAATTCAATTTATTTCCATTTTTTTAATAATAAACATGAATTAAAGGTAGTAAATAAGCATGATTTTTAGTCCAAAAAGAACAATTAAAATGGAAGGTTCTTTGTCAAATATCATCCCTACAGAAGTGTCGATCTCATCTTCATAAAAGTGTTCTACCGTTGTATATAAAAACAACCACCCTAAAGATGCTAGTGTTGAATAAAAATTTAGTATTTTGTAATCATTCAACGATATTTGTGCCTATTATATAGAATTTTATGAAATGATGCATTTGAAAGTGGAGGATTCTTTTTCTTTTGTTTCTACTACTCCATCAAATGCCCATAATGAGTGGGACAATTCTTTTATACAGTCTATAGAAACACCCTATGGGTCACTTACATATTCACCCTCACATTTTACTCTTTTTTTTCCATCAACGTAGTTCTGACTTCTCTTTTACAAGTGTTGATCTCATCTTCATAAAAGTGTTCTACCGTTGTGTATAAAACAACCACCCTAAAGAGGCTAGTGTTGAATAAAAATCTAGTATTTTGTAATCATTCAACGATATTTGTGCCTATTATATAGAATTTTATGAAATGATAGCATTTTTTACGATTTTAAGAAATCAAATTAAATGATTAATATATTAAATGATTTGAATGTATTTGTTTCTTAGTGGGCAGATTATATGATGAAAAACTTACAGCAAGCACAATGGAGAATAAATGGAGTTGTACCCAAATTCAAAGATTACATAAAGAACGCATCAATTACTACAGGATTCGGACAAATATTTTTGCATTCTCTCTTTTTAGTGGCCCCACTTTTAACAGATGACATTATAGAGAAAATATATCTTCAGAAGTCCAAATTTTATGAGTTGATATCGTTATCTTCCCGATTAACAGATGATTCCAAAGACTATGAGGTATTTTACGTTCCATATTAATTTTTATTTTTTCACTATAATGTAAATACAAATATG
This sequence comes from Taxus chinensis, assembly GCA_019776745.2. Classification (NCBI taxonomy): domain Eukaryota; kingdom Viridiplantae; phylum Streptophyta; class Pinopsida; order Cupressales; family Taxaceae; genus Taxus; species Taxus chinensis. The sequence goes on along the minus strand of CM034146.1, from coordinate 720,851,203 downwards.
ATTAAAATATTGACACTTTTCATTTGGTAATGAAGGAAGAGAAGCTCCATGGACAGACAGCCTCAGCAATTTCATCGTATATGGAGGAAAATCCTGAATGTACAGAAGATGGAGCATTAAATCACATAAACAACCTTATTGATCTTTCACTTAAAGAATTAACATGGGAATTTCTCAATCCAAGAAATGAATTTCTTGATTGTGAGAGGATATGCTTCAATATTAGTAGAGGAACACAATTTATCTATGTATTTGGAGATGGATTTACCCATTCTGACAAGGAAATCAAGAATCAAGTATGTAAAGTTCTTATTGATCCTGTAAAAACACCAATAAAGATAGATCTCGTATGATAAAATGGTGGAGCCTATCTCTCATGGAGGTTTACAGGGAGATAGGTGGATTTGAAATGGTAACCTTCAAAATAATAGGGAGGAGGCCCACCACTGCGCCACAACATTTATTTAGTTTAAAGATAGGTGGAGTTGAAATGGTGACCTCTAAGAGAATAGGGAGGAGGCCCACCACCATGCCACAACATTTATTTAGTTTGGTTTTGACTATTTTAAAATAAATATCCCCCCCCGCGAATGTGCATGAGGGATAGGTAGAATGTGATAAAATTAGTACTGGCCACTTTCTTTGGATTCTCATCAAAGATTAAGTTCCTTGGGACAAAAATATCATCTCATATTTTTTACATAATTCCTTTCTTGGGAGTATAGTCTTTTGATATTACTTCATTTAGTCTATTGAATTAAGAGGTGTGCAACTTTTTTATATTTTTTATTTTATCCTATGAAATTCAAAACATTTTTCCAAAGTATACAATACTTGACTGAAATTTATTATGTGGTTTTTTACATAAAGCCTTACATAGAAGCATATTTTTTTAATAGTTAAACAAGGGTTGACGTGATCATTTCCTGTAAATAATTTTATCAGAATTATTAACTTTGTATATAATAATAACATTTCATGATTCGCATTACAATCAGATACATACAACCACAATGACAACCTACCACCATAAGCACATCATTTAGACAAGATAATCCAACATAAAACCTACCACCAACGACACAACATTTAAAGAGGAACGACCACCGCGAGTGCTACATGCCTAATCCATCCTCCACAACCAACACAATCCAAACCATCAACAACGACCACCACGAGTGCAATAACTAAGAGCAATTATCCACAATGAGTGAGAAAACCATCCCGCAATGGGGCTCATGCCATAAAGGTAATGTAACTTGAGTGGTGTCGAATACAACCATTGGAATAAACAAATCCACCCAACACCCATCGGCAAGAGTATGATATTTTCATATCACTTCATTTAATCTATTTAATTATGATGTGGCATACTTGGTGGTTAAAGGCCTAATGAAGGGCATTGTTTTGATCACTATATTATTATGTGTCACACTCTACCAATAAATCATCCTCAAACCTATTTTTAAGAGGATATTCTCTACCCAATTACTACTCTTCCACTAGTATGTGTACTTCATTCTTCACACTTAATTACATAGGTTGATCTAGACCCTCCAAAACTAGATTGGAGCCTCTACAAATTATTTTATAGAGCTAATTTTATCATAGTCTATCCAACACCTAATTTTTTCCATAGGGAAACAAAATTTCACGAACTTAACTTGTGAGGTTGAAGGCCTTTTCACTATATTGATTTTTTTTTTAAATTTCAACTATGTATGTAGGGTTTATTTGAAATCATTCTAAAACAAGTGGAATCTCACTAGGAGGTGCCCAAACTCAAGTTATGCATGACATTCCTTGAGTGGGTCAAAAATGATTCAAAGAATGTGAAATTACATATTTTTACTTGAGTGGAAAATTAAGGTGTTTCGTGAAGTCTAATATTTCTCAAATTTAATATTATCAAATCAAGGCTAGTTAATATAAATTTCACAATAATAATAATTTTCATAAAATCCCCCTTAATCAAATATTACAATTTAGAATAGAGTAGAAGGAATCTAAAATCATTGAAAATGCACGTTTGAAATTTTTTATACACCTTAAATATCTACAAATCAACTTAATCTAACCTCAAAATCATTTCCCGAAAACTTTACGAAAATTTATACCATGTGTGAAACTTTTCTTAGCACCTGATAAACAGGGTTCCATGACTTAGACACACAAAATATAGTCATATGCGATAAAATAGGTGGTGGTGTTAGTATTTACCTTGTTGTTATGGATTTCCAAGGATTCAATTTACTGAATTAATGACTTAACAATATTTTTTAAATAGTATAAATTCCTCCCACACATAATAAAAACAAGGATTCGTACAAGAAAAAAAGGAAAGATTTCAATAAATATTGAAAACATTATCACTTGGGCATATACACAGGCATGTATAAGTACATTAAGTAATTCATATAGGAAAATCAAACAAATACATATAAAATATATATTTCTTCATGATAGATTAAAAATTTACTATAGTCTCGTGAGATTTTAAAAGCTTAATCCTTAGTGGTATATGTCTATTTACATCATTTTCTACTTTTATCCTTGTGTTCATGAGCTCTATAAAAGATTCTTACCATTCATTGTTGATTAGATCAATATCCACTATTAGAGATTATTCCATTCTTCTTCCACATTAGCCACCTTCCTTTTTTTGATTTCAATTTTATTTTTCCCTAAATTTTTAGGTGAAGTACTCTAACCATGCGCTAACCATCATAAGTTACTTTACCAAAGGGTGAACTAGCATAGTTTAGACGTTGTGTATATAATAATGGTGTGTGTATATAATAATCAGAGGTGGTTATAGATCTTAAAACATGTCATTAAACCTCTTCTAACTCCCCTTGAAGAATCATTAAAATGACATGGGGATAGATTACAAGAAATAACCTAGAAATAACATGGGGAGACACAAAATCTGGAAAGACTGGGAATGGCGATGACACTACTGGAGTAAGATCCTGACGAACACCCCTGCATCTAGGGATAACTATGCTCTTTAGTGGGACTGCTGAGGGTTCCTTTTCCACGGTTCTACCTTATTTCAATTATGCATTAAATGGTAAAGGTTCCCCCATGAAACCTGTTGAAATTACCTCATGCATTACATTTGGGGAAGAGATCATTTCCCTTTGAGAGCTACTATAAGGAGCACATGCCTAATGTGTAGATTCAGGGGACTAGTGGGCCCAACCTTCCTACTCTTCATGTTTGGATCTCCAAGTATTGGGACTCCGATATTTGATGGAAGGTTTAGACTTGTATCCTTGTGCTAAAGGCATCTTCATTGTAGCTTTTTCTTCAATAGTCCGATAAAAACACCATTGCATCCAAGCTCTAGGTCTACTAATCTAAGTACTTGGTCAATAAAGCCATGGTTCCCCTTCTTGAACCCGCTCACTGAATTATTATCTTGCAAACCCATATGGATCAGGATACCCTCATCTACCCCTTGTAATTTATGAGTTGTGATTGTCTCCTATCTATTGGTAACACCTTGGGGAATCATAATTTATATAGATATTCAAACTATTGATGACAACCACACTACCTATGCTAGGATCTTTGTGGAACTTGACAGCTCTAAAAATATTCCCACAACCATTGGATCTTAGAGTGCAAGGCAAAACTTGGTGACAACCTTTAGATTACGAAGGCATACCATTTAGGAGTAGAAGGTGTTTTTGTTTTAGGCCAAATGGCTATAGAATGTAGGATGGAAAAGTTTCCCAACATGAGAGACACAATTGGTGGAAAGAAGCCCTCCCATAATGCCTAGTTTTTGAAGCCAAAAAGGATCTTAATTCAAATTTAGATTCAAAATATGAATCTAATTCTATCTCAGAAACCCCTTTATCTGAAATTCTAGTTGTTGGAAGCAAGGATAATGAGACTAACAACATTGTTGTCCCAGCTAGAGTCAATGAGGGTAAGGAAATGGATTTATCTGAAGCTAACAACAATGTGGGTATCAACTGTATTCAATGGGGATAAGAAAAACAATCCTCCTTTTGAGGTCACTCTTCCAAAACCTAGAGTTTTTAGAAAGGTTGAATAACGGTGCGTAAAAATATATATTTCTAAGAATAACACTCCTCCACCTAGTTTATTATGTTATTTTCTACTATTTGGTTGTTCTCTATTGCTTCATTTACCTTTTCTAGAAAAAAACCTTGTTTTTCTGCTTTGGTGCTAGTGGTGCCGCTGTAGTTTTGTTGTTTATCAACAATTTTTATGTTGATAAGTTGTTTTTTTATTCTTTTCTATGCAAATTGTTCTTTTTTGCTATTGGGAATATCATGTTTTATCCTGATTTTTATCATTTGTTTTATGCTATAATTGTAATATTTGGCTTTTGAGACTTCTTGCACAAGGGTATAGTCCCTTTCAAAAAACTATTCTCCAATAATAAAAAATTTAAATTTTTAAATCGTAAATTTTGTAGTGGGAAAGGAGAAACCTAAAGATTATAAGACTAAGAAAGGATGTTAAGGACATAAAACAAGTTTTATTCATATCTTCGACCCTTACACATCCTTACCAAATTCAAATTACATGTTTATAACCTCTGATTCTCTTGAATTAACTTTGGAGGCTATACATTGTTTTATTTAGATTTGCTTTTATCTTGCGAGAATTATAAATTGCACATTTCCCTACCCCTCCCGACTCCCCACTTCCCACTTTGCATGCTCCCCACACACACATACGTAAGAATTCATTTTCTTTATAGCTATGTGTCCATGCCTTTTACCATACTAGTTTTAACATATTTACCTCTATTGGATGAAGCACTTAAAAGATAAACTAATGAAATTTTTTATCTATATGTAAAATGAATTAATAAATGAAAATGTAATATGGATTGATGAAATATTTTAGTTGGGGTAAATATATCTTTAAATTTATTCAACTATCCTACTCAACCTAGTAGAAAGGTAAATAAAAATCTATTATTTATGTGAGGTGCTAAATATTATATTTTAAAAAGTAAGGATATATTTTATTTGAGAAAAATAATATAAACATTGAATGCATTTGTGTGAAATTTATATGTTAGATATTTAAAAGGATATGTATTTTTTAAAAATTACTATTTATCATCAATTAAAATATTATTAATATTAAATTAATAAATAAATTTCATGATAATTGGTACTAATTTTAATAAATAATGAGATAATTTTTATATTAATTCATTATCTAATTTTTATCTTAACTTGAGTGGCCTCATATACAACCATTTCGACTAAACCAATCCACACAACACCCATAGGAAATATTATGATATTTGTATATTACTTCATTTAATCTATTTAATTGTGATGTGGCATGCTAGGTGGTTAAGGGCCTAATAAACGACATTGTTTTGACCACTATATTATTATGTGTCACACTCTACCAGTAAATCATCCTCAAACCTAGTTTTAGGAGGACCTTATCGACCCAATTACTACTCTTCCACTAGTCAATATACTTCATCCTTCTCACTTAATGACATAAGTTGATTATATACCCTCCTAAACTAGATCGGAGCACTGTAGAAATTGTTTTATAGAGATAATTTTATCATAGTCCATCCAAATCCTAATTTTTGTCCATAGGGAAACAAACTTTCACCAACTTAACTTGTGAGGTTAAATACCTTTCACTATATTGATTTTTATAAAAAACATTCAACTATGTATGTTAGGGGTTAGTTGAGATCATTCTAAAACAAGTAGAATCTCACTAGGAGGTCCCAAACTCAAGTTATGCATGACATTCCATAAGTGGGTCAAAACTGATTCAAAGAATGTGAAATGTAAATTAATTTTACGTGAGTGAAATTAAGAAGTTTCCTAAAATCAAATATTTCACAAATTTTTATATAATCAATCAAGTATATTTAATATCAATTTCACACCAATATAGTTCTCATAAAATCCTCCTAAATCAAAATATTGCAGATTAGAATAGAGAAGGGTCTAAAATCGTTGAAATACACATTTGAATTTTTTATACACCTTAAATATCTACAAATCAACTTACTCAGTCCTCAACTCACTTATCCAAAACTTTCCCAACATTCCATAATGTGTGAGACTCTTCTTGGTACCTGATAAATAAGGTTCCATGACTTAGACACACAAAATATAGTCATATGTGACAAAATAGGGTGGTGTTAGTATTTACCTTGTTGTCATGGATTTCAAGGATTCATTTCCTTAATTAATGAGTTAACATTATTTTTTAAATAGTAATAAAATCCTTCACACACAATAAAAACATGGATTCATACAAGAAAAACATGGAAATATTTCAATAAATATTCAAACATTATCACCTTGGCACATACACAGGCTTGTATGAGTAGAATAAGTAATTCATATATGAAAATCAAACAAATATAAATAAAATACATATTCTTCATGATAGACTGAAAATTTTCTAGAATCTCATGAGTTTTTAAAAGCTTAATCCATAGTGGTATATGTCTATCTACATTATTTACTACTTTTCTCCTTGTGTTCTTGAGCTCTAACAAGATTCTTACCCTTCTTCTTGATTAGATCATTTCTCCATTATTAGAGCTTATTCCATTCTTCTTCCACATTATCCACCTTCCTTTCTTTGATGCAATTTTAATTTCCATCAATTTTTAGGTGAAATACTCTAACCATTCACTAACCATCATAAGTTACTTTACCAAAGGGTCAACTAGCCTAGTTTACATGGTGTTTATATAATAATGGTGTGTATATATAATAATGGGAGGTGGTTATAGATCTTAAAAACATGTCACTAAAACTTTATCTAACCCCCCATGACGAATCATGACAATGACATGGGGATAGGAGTACAAGAAGAAACATAGAAATAACATGGGGGAGACACAAAACCTAGAAAGGACTGGGAATGGAGATGGCACTATTTGAAGAAGATCCTAGCGAACACCCTGCATCTCAGGCTAAATATTCTTTTTATAGCACTAGTAAGGGGTGCCTCTACCACGACTCTACCTATAGCGCTCAACATTTTTAAAAAAATAAAAATATATAAAAAAAGAAATAAAAATACATAAAAATGGGGGGGAAGCACTAGGGAAGGAAATTTTGGGGAGTGGGTTGAAATGGAAGAGGAGTTTAATGGAGGGTGGTGGACTGTGGAAGGAGGGTTGGAAGGTTTAGAGCTTTTCAGCCCTGTCAGATTCCTTGCACATTAATACAAGAAACTTTATTTGAGATTCAAAGGCAATAAACACACTAAAAATCCAAACCAACTGCTCGAAATTACAGGAACAACAATAAAGGCCCCTGGCCCACACTTACTGATCGGATCCTCCCCCAGTTTGTACGTAATTTAAAGTCTTCACAAATGCATGAAATCCACCAAATTTTCAACCGAATACCTAAATGTTCTGACCTATGGATCGAACACGCGCCCTCCTAAACCACATTGTTTTCTGTTTCAGAACCTATTTTCTCCACGACGTGTTAGGAGAAGCGGTCATATTGCCATACGGACCGCGCCGGCTTATCATTCTTCCACTCAGAAACCCTCCATAAAAAGTTTTCAATCCGCCCCAAGCCTTCCCATTCTGCTTATTTGGAAGGCCACGACTGCACAACAACAAAAATAATCGGCTTGGGTTCGAGTCTCTAGTGTCTACTAGTACAATTCAGAAATTATACGAAGCCTGCAATAAGACCTTCTCTCCTTCTTCTGTTACCACCAACCGCGACTGTTGATCCTTCCTCTTGCTCTATTCAACTATTACACTCTATTTTAGGTTCATGGACACCCATCAAAGCATAAAATTTAGAGGAATTTGGTCAGATGTTGTAGTTGCTAACGCTCTGGTAGACGTGTATGCATAATGTTGAACCTTACACAACATAGGTGAACTGTTTAATACAATTTCTTAATAACAACATGTTTTGTGAACAAATTTGACTGCAAGATATGCGCGAAATGCTTTTTTTATTTTTTTGGGTGAAAGGTCAGCGAGAAGGGTTTACGAAAGGAGCTCCAGAGAGTCTTTGACTTTAACAATACCTACCACTATGAGACGAAGTTTGAGTCTAGAGAAGCCCTTGAGCTCCACAAAAATATATGCATGCTACGGCCTGTGCATTGTACTAATGAGGGTGCAGTGAGGTATTTTGTGGAGAATTAGTAATACTCCATATGTTCTTTGTTCTCCAAATCTCTACAGAAGCAGAAGCATCCGTTGGAGCTCTAATGCATCATGTTATATTGATGGATAAGATTACAACGTGGAGCACTTTGTTCGTCCATTCTAAGCTCTATGGTGCATTGGGATTCGATGCTAGGCGGGCATGAAGTGGCTGTTGAAAAGGCTTTAGAAAATTCAATAAATATAGCCATGGAACGTCTTATTTGCAGGATATGTACAAACGGTAAGTTTTCCCAAGAAGTTCCTTAACAAAGTGTGGCCTCATGGAATGCAACCATCGCTCGATATGTTCGTTTTGGGTACAAAAAATAGGGGGATTTAGAAACTTTCAGGTTGTTGCAATCGTGGGAACTTAGAAAATGCTATGGAATGGTATCTGTTAAGGGAGGATACCACAACCAAACTTGGTCTAATAGGTGATCTTTGTGGAGAATGCTCTAATCAGTTTTTTGAAATGAGTATAAAATCCTTCTAGAAAATGCAATGGTGGAATTGTGGATGCACGCTGATTTTCTGCTGGAATGTTGAAAGTATGTGGGAGTCTTACAAAGTGCGGGTAAAGCCGTCCTCGAGGACCACTTGCAATACAGACACTAGTATTAATAGGCCATGGTCTCCTTACCTTTATCTTGTATAATTTCCGTCTAATTTGGTTCTTCATTTACATTATTATATAAATAGTAACCATTAGATTCTTAAACTATTGGATATTTTAACCAAAACTTTTAGCGTTTAAACAATAAAATCCCCCACCTCGTGATTTACGTAACTGATTTATGCTTGACCATCAATTGTGCTTGCTACCTCAACATTATTCATTGCTAGACCCAAGGTATCAAAATTTGGAGTTTCATGTCTGTTTGGTATTAGCGAGAGCAAGATGAGTTAACTAAAACAACCATTTGTCTACCTTGCAAAGCTAGTAAAATGCAATTTTGAGAGACTTGAAAAAACAAGAATTTGAGCCCCGTAAAGGTTATGTCAAGCATCGTATGTGTTCTTTTTTATGTAGAGAATCACTTCAATCAATAGCTCAACCTTGTTTTAATTGTTTTCATTCTCTTCGCAGCTCCTCTAGGAGCCCTGGTGCTCTGTTTTGTACTTTTAGGAAGCTTCCAAAACTGAAATGTTGGCTTTCGCTTTAGACCACCGTTCGAACCCTGAGCAATGAAATGTCTTTCCACCTTCGCAAACCTCTCGTATTTTTACTAGACAATTACCTAGAACCTTCAGTTTAGGAAAAATACATCCCTAGTGAGTTTGGAAAAGGGGTATTGTACGCCTTTGATTGCTATTTGACTAGGTCAATCTTACTCAACTACAATCGGTGGCTCCAAGAAAACCCGTCGCCGTTTGAAATTTGTCTTCCAGTTCTCAGTTCCGTCGACTCAGAAAAATTCTCCATATATAGGGAAACTTGTAGGAAATTTCTCATTGCAACGTTCATCCATCGAACTTTAGTTTTGGAGGTGTTTTTTTTGAGCCCTCGAGCTAACTTTTAATCATTTTTAACTAGGCCAATTGCGACAGATGGCCCTAGAAAAACTAGCCTCCAATCGTAAACTGATCGCCTTGTTCTGAATTCTACTAGTTCCTATGAAATCTTGGTATATAAGTGAGCACGTAGATATTTAACCGTGGTGTGTTTTGTTGATCGGATGAAAAAGTTTGAAAGTGGTTTCTTAGCCTCCGAGTCTGTTTTGAACCTTTTTGTAGCTAGCCGGAAAATGTAAACAGAAAGTTGTAAGACCCCCTGTCGGATTACCAAACCACCGTGGGGAAACTTTTGACACATGTAAAAAACTGTTTGAAAAACTCCATAGTGTAAACTTGTTGTGTGAAATAGGACTTTTGACAAAATGGTGTTTCTCTCTCCTTTCTCTTTCTCTCTCCTTGGTTACGAAATGAAGTGAAATGAAATGAAATGAATTTATGTTTCTACTCATTTTTATTTTGAATGTAAAATTATAAATATTATTATATGTATAATGGGGAACTGAAAAACATTAATTATGTTTAGATTAGGGTGGATCCCATGCCAGCGATTTATCTTTGATTTCATGCTCACCTGGTTTTTGGCAGGATGTAAGAAAGATGGCAAAAAGGTGATGTGTAATTCATTATTTCTTATTTTAATTTATATAGTTCATTGTCAAACGAATATATGTATAATGTAGGTCTTTTGTTACAGAAAAGTTATATTTGAAAACTGGTAATATGTATGAGATGTTATTTTAGGGATATCTTAGGAAATGTGCATTAATCATAGGTTCAATTTGATTTATCGTTGTGTATGGTAAAAAGGATTTGATATATATAGTAAATAAATTTGAATTTAATATATTGTAATTGCATTTTCAGTGTTTAACTTAGTAAACTCTATCCGGCATCCTACACTTTGGAATTTGAGGAATTGCGGTGATTAGACAATGTACCAAGCTAGCACATTACTTTGGCCAAAGTTTTAGCTAGACTATTTACGCTTAGAGTAAATGCTTGCACATAGAATCTAAACTTGTCTTCCCATCACCTCCCAAATGTCTCATCCAATTATCTCGATTCATTAATCTTAGTCCATTAACTTACTGAATTAGAGTTTACGTGTTTAATTACTTAGGATAGAAGGATAAAGATACAAAGTGGTTATCACCTCATTTCCCCCTTTCATACATTCTAAAATTTGACAAATAAAGTGTCTTTTAATCTTAGTCAAGATTACCGAGCATCTGCTGATCTGTCTTACGGGTCCCACATTGCATCCTCGTTAACTTTAAACCGATATGTTTATATATTTAACGTTGCCGTTTGCTCCACCTGACCCTGCTGGCTGGGGGAAAAAATGATTTTTTGATATTCATTAATGAATCCCAGATTTTTGTCTTTATTATGGCACAATTGACACCTGCTCCACTCCATTTCAGTTATTCCTTACATGTGGTTTTAATTCTTCTGTGCAATGGAAACTCTCATGAATCTTGCCGCTTTCCACAAACTTTGATAAAAAAAAATAAAAAAATCATAAAAATGTTTTTCATCCAAATATGAAATGCCATAACTTTCATTTTGGAGAAAAAACTAACTTTTAATAATTTGTTAATAATGTCTACCTTTTTATTTTTAAATGTAAATTAATCGAAGTGCATTTCACCATATTAAAAGGAATTATCTTTTACTTAATTTTTAAAATTAAATTAAAAATATATAGGAGGCATTTTATAATGGTTATTAGGAGATTCGGAGTGGATATAATATAGTGTTTATGATTTATTTTAATTTTAATATTAAATTTGATGTTCATTTAATTGTTATCGAACAATTTTAACCTTAAATTTAAATTTCATTTGTCTTTCACTTGAAAACTTTTTGTTTTCACTTTAAGAAGTCAATTGGAAGATAATAATTTCTTAACCATATGATATAGTTTATGAACCATTTTTCCTCGATAATACTTATGTGGGACTAACTAAATTACACCTTAATTGATGTCATTTGTCAACAATAAATAGAATCACATTAGAAAATTTACTTGAGTTAACAATCAATGTGGTATCAAGGTTTTGAGTCGTAAAAGCAATTCCAAAACGCACTTGAGAAGCATAGTTGAATAAGGGTGGTAAAATATAGGAAATTTTCAAGACAAGAAACTGGAAATCAAAATATCTTAACGTAATTTAGATAGATATATCTAATATATTTGTACTAGTTGTATTATTATAAACTAACATGTAATATACAAAAACATAATCGAGTAGATGCCAACAAGGTCATATTTACACAATTATTTCAAGTTAAACAAGTCTGTAATGCCTTGTTCGGCATTGAATTTCGCTGTTACGTCCTTGTCCTTTTGTGTGTCATGTGTATACTTCCAAAATTTACATACATGTTCGCCAGGACACTTGCAAATACAACATATGATGAAAATCCCGTCTCCATTATGGTTTTGATGGATGCCCATAGTCTGTTCCAAACATCCCATTTTGGCATGAAATTTACACCTTGTGGCGTCTTTGCTTTACACCCACCAAAGGTTGTGGAGGCTGGATTTACACCTAGCTGAGAGGATGTACATGAGTATGAATATGCAGGCACATATTTTAGTTTACACACATGGATAGCAAAAAATAGATGCACATAGAGTTGAAACTGCCACTTACTTGAAAGATGGATATCGGTGTAATTTAGAAGTAGTATCCGAATATCTCTCTAAGAACATACAATTATCTTACAAAAAAGAAGGTAGCTGTGTCCTCTGGGTTTCTTCGTAGTTCAATAAATAAGTTATACCTGCATGATAATCCTTTCTTGACATTGGAGTTGCTGAGCCCATTTTCATATATGAAGAAAAACTGCTGTGTTGAATTCTTCTAGCGTTTGTGCTCGCTGCTGCTAGTTTAGTATTTGAGAGAAGAACAGGATAAAATAGGTTTATGCAGCAAGCGAATTTTTCAAGTTGAGTTTAAATCTGGGGCGCTTGACGTCATATTGGAAAAAGTTCACATCTATTGTACAAATGATAACCTGGACAAAGAGAACCTAGACGTACATCTATGAAGCTTACCATGGAACCAGTATTCATTCCTTATTTTTTTTACAACTACCAATATTGGTCATTTATTGGACTTGGATAACAATATACACAACATGCTTTATCTCCTTCTTGGAGTGGCATGGTGGCAGTCTTTTTCCTTTACCGTATTGATTGTATGTGTAGGCTGAAACGCATCTTCCTAATGCTTTGACCACTCTCTTCTGGGTCGCCATATCTTGTTTTCTATGTGGATTCTTGTTGAATTTTATTGTTACCTGGCAAGGTGGGTGCATGAAAATTAAGGTCACCTACTTCTTTAATTATTTCATTTTTGATTGTTTTGTACCACGTGCCTTGGGTAAGAAATATCTCTTCCCTTTTTGGAAGTGGGCCGCATATTTTAATTTGAGTTGTTTTAGCTAATCTTTCACATATTTTCTTCTTCCTAGCTGCGTAGATTGTTGGGGATTGCGCAAGACTTTTGTGCTCCTTTTTACCTGCTCGGTTCATACCTGTTTGGGTTGAATTTATTCTTTCCACTCTGTTTTATTCTCCTTGCTACGAAGTGTGTTCTTTCGGGGATCCACAGCAACGGCCTGCAGTAGGAATTAGTTATTTGACTAGTGGAAGGTCATTGGTGCGAGGGAGTTGTTCAACCGCAGTTGCTTTGCTTCGAGTTATAATAATTTTGACTCTTATTTATCATTTTCCTCGTTCTTTTACATGTCTTATAGCCTGTTTAGATTGGAAAAACAGACCAGTAGTTCCTTTTAACGATTGATCTAAGCTTTCCTTAAATGTATGTGGAGAGGGGTGATTGTGGATTTTATAGTGGATCTAAACTCAGGTTGCAGATTGTTTTGCCTTACATTTGTGGTTCAGTGCTACCTTTTAGAGTCCATTATTGTTGGCATAGGTTCCAGTCGCAGTTTGAATTTCAAGCAGACATCTAACACGAGAAAATAAATATATATATATATATATATATATATATATATATATATATATATATATATATATATATATATATATATATATATATATATATATATATATATATATATATATATCGATTCAATTCTGGTTTGGTAAATTCGATTGTAGATCCAGCTACCCATAAAGCATAAGGAGATTATTGTTGGTGTCACAGGTTCGAGTCATGGCGGAGCTTACAAGGTGTGGGAAAATTTATTGGCTGACCTAATTAAAAATTTAGAACCAAATACTTTTGAATCCGAGTCTCCAAGTTGGGATCATGGACATGGAAAGCATGGCTGGTGTGTTGGGGTTATCAGTTCTAGTAATACGCTTTCTCTTATGTTTTGTAGTGACGATTCTAGTGTGATGGTGATGGCATTTGATCCCGGGGACTACGGGAAGGCATCTGTACTCAGTATTTACAGGAACTCTGCTATCTTACTTGTCATTTGGGTTGTCGTCAAATCTGCATTTTATGGTGCCCTTGACACTGGGCTATAGTTCCATGTTGCTGTGCATAATTCATTGTGGACGTATCACTTTTGTGGCTGCTTTTGCCTATCTCATTGGCTGCCATGTTTATTATATGAGTGGGGATTCTTGGAAGGAAGGAGGGATTGATGGAACTGGGGCTCTTATGGTCTTGACACTCAAAGTCATTTCTTGTGCGGTCAACTACCATGATGGGTTGTCAAAAGGAGAGGATGATGGCATATCAAAGGAAAACAGGCATGTAATTTTAGAGTGTCCCTGAAGTGCTGGATTGATTGCAAAACCCTTCTCTCTCAAAACATCTTTTCACCACTCCTTTTTATTTTTCCTTTCCTCCAAACCCCCCTAGCTTATCATCCCAGACTTGCACAAGTTTCTCGAAAACAGTTCAATGTCACGGCATCTCCATGATATTGTAAAACAAGGCTTTAACATTTACCCCATCAGTATATGGGCAGAGATGCACATTGCGGACTATACAATTGATTTTATGAAGTCAAGAGCATGGCCGTTAACAGAGTTTGGACCTTCAGCAGGATGAGGAAGAGAAGTTACACAGGTTGTGTTGCTGTTGCTCGAGCCCTGGTCAACGTGCTTGTTAGTTGGAAGAATTATAATCAGGCGTGTTAAATCTACTCCTTGTAATAGTTTTCTACCTTCTTTCAGTATCTTGAAATGATTATTCTTTCCTCTTGAATGGTGCCTAGACAAAATATTTTCGTGGTTGTTTATATCGCTGCCTGATTGTGTTGGTTGTTCCTTTAAATCTCGTTCCAATTTCGCGGGTTTTTCTTAGAATGTTCTTTCCTCTCTTATAGCTTACTCTATTTATATTTGTCTAAATGGGCTACTGCAATTTTGAGTGATGCAATCTAGTTCGTAGGGAAGGAAACATTTTAGAGTTTCGTTTGCTTATATGACTCTCTTTTAAAAGAATTTTGTGATGGTATTTATAATTGAAGGCTTACTATATGGAAGGTTAAGCCTTCATATCTCTATTTGGTTGAATAAATACGTATTTATTGTTTAGGGATCTCCTGTTTTTCTAAAAGGTACATTAATAGTGACGTTGTGTTCTAAAACTTGTTTAAGATTGTGGGCATTCCTTACTTTTGTTTAATTAGAAAATGGCATTAGGGTTTTGTTTCAGAACTATACATGGTTGACTGTTGTACCCAGTTCTAGAGGATGAATAACCTGACTTCTATTTTGGCCTCTACGTGTTGAGAGAATTACCATACCTACTTCCTGGTTCAAACTCTTGTTTGATTAAAGTAAGGGGGAAACATTGTAGGTTTAATTGAATGAAATATCTACATTTTTACAGCGATAATATAATAGGTGGCTATTATATTCATCTGTTTGATATTTGCTAGACATCTCCTTGATAAGCCCACATGGATCGGGTAAAATTTCCATCTTCTATACCATTGGCAAGGAGCTCATAGAACTTCTAGGCCTGACTACACTGCATAACCTTCCTGATGGATATGTGTGTTGGTTCTTATTTTTGTGCTTGCACTCGTGGTAGGGTCTTTTGAGTCTGGGGCATCGTTGGTGTTTTACCCTCTGCGTATCGAATCCCTTTGTTTTCGAACTCGAATATCTTATACTTCAAACTTGGTTACTAAAAGTCCCATTTTGTGGCTTTGTTAAGGAAATCAATTTTTATTTTTATTTTAAAATACTTATTGACATTGTCGGAAATATATAAAAATTATTAACGACTTTGGGTTTAGCCTTCCCTTATATTATGTAGAGAAGTTGACGATTAGGATAAGGTTTGTTGGTAGAATAATGGCCCTTTTGTGCCTCATTTGTACGCTTTTGGATGAGTGGATTTGTTTTGTTAACTAGTACTACGTTTAAGAAATCCTATAAGGAAGTAGTGGTAAACTCCTTGGTTAAAACTGAAACTATAGTTGTTTTCTTTTAAGGGCGTCGAACCCATATTACTATGAAGCCTTCCCCTGAGAGAATTGGATAACGTCATTTTGTTTCGCGCCTACGATCATAATTAGTATGTTTTGTCTTCTCTTGGACCTCTTTAGATGGATGGATTGAGTATTAGATTCCAATCACGTAATCCATAGGAATACATGAAGGAAATATCAACACTCTTGACCTTCTTGTTCCTAACCCATAAGGTCTTGCCTTGATTTATGTGATTTTGTTCTTACTGGTATTTTGACTTTCTCCTTGTTGGATGGTTTAGATTTCTTTCTCATGCGAATAATTTTTGGAGTTGTGGGTTGTGCTTTAATCCATTTTTGAATTAGAACATTCCTTTCTTGATATTGTTAAATGTTAGCTTACTGTTGCAATGGGTAGTCTTAACATGCTCAGTTCTCGTGAACTGATTCCAACTAGTATTTGTGTAGATGGATTGTGCGAGTAGATTAAAGGAAAGAGATGTAAAGGTTTCATCAGTACAATTTATGTAATTCCTTGTAAAAATATCCAATGGGAGGAAAATTTTGTAATAGTGATTGCAAAGGAATTTAGAAGACCTCTTGCCTTGGGTTGTTCAGAAATTGCGTGAAGATGTTATCTTGTCCTTCTGTAGGTAAACTGGTAACTTATCTTTGTGGGAAATGTTATTCAAACTTTTCATTGGCATAAGCATTGTAAAACTAGGATCTTGAGAATTAAGTGTTAATTTAAATCTTTCTAAGACTCTGTATTAATGTGTTATATGTAAGTTGTAATGGGGTGGTTTTCCTTACAGAAGTTACCTAGAAGTTTTATTCAAAGAAATATGTTGTGGTTTAGATCCCCTTGAAAACAAAAATGTCTTAAGTAATCAAGAGTGAGAATATTCTTGCACATTGAGTTTATATAACGTGTTATCCCTCACTGAACTAGTAAACACTACTCTTTTGGTGAACGCTTAAAACAAGCTTAAGGGAAAACAACGGTTAGTTTCTAATAATATTTAACAAGTAAGAGAAGAAAATTTAGAAACCACTCAATTCATCTCTTAGCCTATTTAAAAGTAAGTAACTTCCTCCTGATAAGCTCTTTCGTTGAAGCCTAAGTAAGAGCGCTAATTAACTACATATAAAACCTCAAGCTTCAATTAAACCTTAGTAAGAGCTAATGACGTCTTAAGGGTGAACTCATTTAACCTTCTTCCTTTAACTTTATCCAGGGTACCTTGTAATTTTCTCTTAAGTTGTTGAACGTGAATCGATGTTGTCATAAGGGCATGAACGAGTTCTAGTAACATAAGTGTGAATAGATGGCCTTAAGGAATTAAATTACCATCTTTTTCAAATAAGTATATAAAACAAATAATGGTTATAAAAGAGGAGACTTTAAGGAACTACTCTACAGTGTATAATAACATAACTCAGTTGGTATGATGAATTTGTGCGAATCATATATTGAATCCTTCTGAAAACTTAAGTCATGAGCTAAAGGGTGTCTTATCAAAATAAGTAACCTCCAATCATTTCTTACTGTGGCTTTCCCTAGCTGTGAGTGTGTCATGTGGTTGGACTTCCATGTTGTCTTGTCAAAAAGAAAAGTAAATTCTCCTTGATAGGAGTGAATGTTTCCGTACTGCCTTTATGGCCATCCTTGTATCAAGTTGTTCACAGTGTTAGTTGTATCCTTGGTGACTACATGTTGCGTCATGTTATGTGTCAAGCAAGTCAAAAAAAAATTTATCATGTATTTCACTGTGTTGCGTGTGTGGTATTTTTGGGTCATTTCAAAATCCATAAGTGAAATAACTAGTATCGAAAACAATAATCAAAATGATGACGAAGGGAAGTGGGAACTATAGTATATCTCACATTAATTATTGTACTGTAACAATCCAATATGCAACACAACTTAAATAGTAACAAATTTACAATTTTTAAAAAACTTATCAGAATAAATAAAGAGATCAGCCACAAAAGTATGGACATTTTATTACAGACCAAAAGAAATAAGGAAAAGAGAAAAAAAAAACAAAAAACAGAGCATGGCCATGCAACACGCAGACAACAAAACACTCTAGACCACTAAAAAAAGCCTAAACAATGCAACCACAAGTAGAAAAAAAAAGACATGAATAATAGAAGTAGACACCATGGATTGGTGTTATTACAAAATATGGCCGCAAAATCCATATCAACTGTCATTGCAGTTAGCTACTGTTTACAAAGAGTTAAAAAAATTATTGACAATGTATTAAATTTTCAACATTGAAATATTTTAAACATTCTAATACAATTTAACTATATATTTTATATTGCAATCCCATTGAACCCTTAGAGCTCGGCATGTAGTGCATAAAAGAAAACTACAATATAAGCTATAACAGAACCATTAGTAAAGTTTGGAGAAAAATATTCTGAAAGTTGAAAGAAACATGCCAGAACGAATCCTTTGTTGTCTGGAAGCACCAGTCTACTATTGCATACAAAAACAACTTCTTCATTTGTAAATGCTTTTTCTATGAAGCTAAATGATGCATATAATCTAAAATACTCATTGATAATCTGCAAATTAAGAGAATTTTCTACAACATTTTATGAGTCCAAAATATGAAAAAAAAAAAAGTGAAAAAACCAAAGGAATTCACAGACATTAGAGCACTTACAATCCCAAAAAAATAGAAATGCACAATGTAAAATACCCCCCAAAAAAACTAGAAATAAACAATTCAAAAACCCACAAAAATTTTTAAAAGGGGAACAACAATACAAACTACAGTACAAAATGTTAAAGAGGATTAGAAGACACCAGCAACAACTCCTCTGATTTCCGGCCCTCAACCATTTTCTCATAATAAAAACAACCCTAACCATTTTCTCAGAGACCAAAAGAAATCTGGAAAAGAAAAAAATAGAGCATGGCCATGCAATACATAGACAATAGAACAAGAAAAACCCCTAAAAAAATTAAATAAACAAAGATTTGGTAAAACCAGTTGGACCTCTCAAAGGCAGTGACATTAACAAGGATGTAGTAAAACCCCAACCTACAATGAACGATGACCATCGACTACAACAAATGATGGGACCATTACCTTGATTAATTAACCCTAAGTTGTAGCAAAATTTGTCTAAATAAAAGGACCTTCTTTACGGAGATAAATCAACACAAAAACAAAACATACCAGTGCTTTGTTCTACCGACAGTGCTCTGTTCCGTGATAGCAGAGGAACCTATAATTATAGACACAAAAACAAAGCATACCAATGCTTTGTTCTACCGCAGTACTCTGTTCAATGATAGGAGAGGAACCTATTTTGTGACTCAAACAAAATTTGGATCGAATTTTAGGAACCAAGGCATGAGAAATATTCATGCATTTCCCCTAAACCATGGACCATCTGATAAACATTTATGATACTCTTATGACTCCTTAAAATGAACCACGAAGAAACCCTTGGAACATAAGGAGATTTCACAATTTTTAGACCCATTTCAGAAATCCAAAGAGAAAGGAAGGTTGAAGATGACGACAAGTCATTAAATCTTCTAGTGACAATTAGCTAGGTTAGGGAATGGAAATGAGCTAATACCTCTAGGTTATCCAAGCTTAACTAGGGCATCTCATCTGCTAGGTCGACGATGTATGCTTAAGAGGCGGGAAATCTACGCTCTTTTTATTGCATGTCATCCTTGAAGGAGGAAAATTTGTCCGCTTTAGTTCACTCTGCCCCACCACCCTGCCTTCAAAGGACGATTTCTCCCCTAACAATGGGAGCCGAACTCTTTATTCCATTCAAATCCCTAGGAGATACCTTACTGACATTGGTAGCATGACAGTAGGCATTAGGACTTTGAGACTCTGAATTTAAGAGTCCTTTTGCCTTCGAAAAAATGATATATGCAATCTGTCCTCCTTACTCATGGAGAAGAAGACACAGATGTCAATCAGATCCTCACTGTCACCAAAGGCATTCTTAGTGCTCCTTATCACAACATACTTGTCCTTACCCTGTCCGCATTCTACATTTCATGGATCTTCATCCCCACACCCCAAAATGAGACCATAGCCTATTTCGGTGCCTTTCTCTACACTGGAATTTGCCATTAAGACATCACGTGACAACCGCTCCCCAATTCCAACTCAAGAATCATTAAGGACTACAACAAGTAATGAGAAATGACACCTTTACTTTTTAATTTTAATTTCCATTCCTTTTTAATTTTTAATTTCCATTCCTTTTTAACTTTCTGCCATTTTTTAATTTCTAATTTTAATTAATTTTTAATTTTTATTAATTTTATATATTTTTATGGATTGTAAAATTGATTTCCATGCATTCTTATTAATTTTTTTCATAGTTTATATTTGATCATATTAATTCTTTTTAGTTATTTATTTATTTTTTGAATTTATACCTTTTATTTATAATTAATTTTTTGATTTTTGTTTTTTATTTTAATTTTCATTAATAATTAAGTTTTATTTATTTATTAATTATAAATTTCTAATTTCTAATTTTTATTAATTTTTAATTTTTTATGTATTTTATTAATTTTTAATATTAATTGTAGTTTTTTTATTAATTTTTTATTAATTTCTATTTGTCTTAAATTGAACAATTTTTGATTTTAAATTTTTTATATTTTTAATTAATTTTTATGAAAATTGATTTCCATTCATTCTTATTAATTTTTTACAATTTTTTTATTAATAATTAATTTTAACTTTTTTATTTTTTATTAATTATTATTTTTTTATTAATTTGAATTTCTAATTTGTTTTAATTTTAAATTATTAAATAGAATTATTTTTTAATTTTTTATGGATATTTTAATTTCACTTTTAGTCAATTTCTAATTTTTAATTTCTCATTTTTCTTAATTTTCATTTTAATATTTCATTAATTTTTTATATTTCTATTTTTTTTTATTTCTTTTTATTTTATTAATTTTCATTTTCATTTTACTTTGTACTTTTTAATATTTGATATTAATCAATTTTAATTTTTACAAATTTATTGATTTTTTAAATTTTACATAATTTTTATTATAAATTTTTATTAAAATTAATTTCTAATTTTTATTATTTAAAAATAAAAAATAAAAAATTAATGAGTTTTAATTTTTAATATGTTTTATTAGTTTCTAAATTTTAAATTCAAATTTTTATTGATTATTAATATTCTTATTTTTTATTTTTATGAATAATTAATGATAATTTAATTTTTAATATGTTTTATTAATTTTTATTAGTTTCTAAAATTTAAATTCAAATTTTTATTTATAATAATTTTCTATTTTTTTATTTTTATTTTTATTTTTTATTAATTATTATATTTTATTAATTTCCATTTTTAATTATAATTTTTTTATATTTTATATTTATGAATATTTAGTTTTTAATTTCTATTATATTTTTGTAATTTTTAATTTTAATTTATCTAGTTTTAATTTCTAATTTCTAATTTGTTTTAATTTTTAATATTTTTAAAATCTTTTTTAAAATTATAAATTTTACTAATTTTCATTTTATTAGTTTTTTTATTAATTCTAAAATTGAATTAATTTCAATTTTTAATTTTTACTTTTAAATTTTTATTATTTATTATTTTTAAGTTTTATTAATTCTTAATATTTAATTTTCAATTTTTTTATTAATATTTAATTTCTTAAATTTTTTTTATTGATTTTCACGAATTCTTACTAGTCTTCAATTTTTAATATTAAATTTTTGTTAGTTTTTATTATTTCCTAATTTTCATTTATCGTTTAATTTTTTTTATAAATTTTAATTTTTTATTAATTTTTATTGTTTCCTAATTTTTATTTATTGTTTAATTTTTTTATAAATTTTAATTTTTTTATTAATTATTAAGTGTAACGACCCAGAAATTTACACACGAACAACACAGTAAAATACAGGATAATTTTTTTTTTTTTTGACTTTCTTCGACACATAACACGACACAACATGTCGTCACAAAGTTACAACCAACTCTGGGAACCACTTGTTACAGGGATGACCACAAGGTCAGCACGGAAATGTTCACACCCAAAAGGATAATACACTTTTCTTTTTTCCTTTTTTACAGAACAACATAGAAGTCCAACCACATGACACTCTCACAGCTAGGGCAAGCCACAGTAAGAAATGATTGAAGGTTATTTATTTTGATAAAACACCCTTTAACTCATGACTTATTATTTTCAGAAAGATTCAATATATGATTCGTACAAATTCATCTTACCAACTGAGTTATTTTCTGTAGAGTAGTTCACTGTCTTCTCCTTTATGACAATTAATTGTTTAATTCCATTATTTAATAAAGGAGATAATTTAATTCCACAAGGCCATTAAACTTACGTCTTTCACTCCTTGTTACTTTCGTGTTCTAATTAAGAGGAAATTACAAAGCACCTTGGGGCAAAAGTTAAGAGAAGAAGGTCTTGAATTCCTCCTTAAGACGTCATTAGTTATTACCATTTAATTGGAGCTTGAGGTTTTGTCCATAATTATTAACCTTAGGCTTCCCTGAAAGAGCTTTACAAAAGTTATTTACTTTCCAAAAGGCTGAGAGATTCACCTCCTAAAAGGTGCTAACCATTTTTTTCCCTTAAGCTAAGAGTGTTCACTAGTTTAGCTAGGGATATCAAATTTTAAAATTTTACTTTACAAGGATAGTTTCACCTTTGATTACTTCAGGAATCTCTTGTTCTCAAGTAAGTCATCTCTACATTAATTTATCTGAATATATATATTTTAGTTAACTTCTATAAGGGTTAACCACTCCATTTAATTTTACTTATATCACATCATTACAAGGTGTCAGAGAGTTTTGACTTAACACTTTATTCTCAAAATCAAGGTTTTACAATACTTATGCCAATGTAATGATTGAATATCATTTCTCACCAAGGTAAGTTACTAGTCTAACAACAAAAGGGAAAGAACACTTCACCACGTAGTTTTTCCAAACATACCAAGACAAGAGATCTTCTAAACTCCTTGCAAGCAAAGTTACAAAATTTACAACGCATTGAACTTTCTACAAAGAACTTCATAATTTGAACTGATGAAACTTTTACACTCTTTTCTTTAATCTACTCGCATAATCCATCTGCACAAATATTTACTAGAGTCAGTTCGCTAGAACTGAGCATGATAAGATATAAACCTCACCTAATAATTTATGCCATCTAGCATTTAAATAAATGAAAGTTTGCAATACTCCCTATCAAATAATTTCTAACATACATTCAAAACTTAACTACACATCTCATGATAATACATTTCATACTCATTAATGTTCACTTCCTTAAGATCTGCTTACATAAGAACACAATTCCAAGTGACTAGATATACAACCTTAACCATGCAATTAATCATACTTAAATTACAGTGATAATAATAATGCTCACCTAATACCCTCGACCTACTTCACATATATAAGTATCCAACAATATTATCTTTCAATTAAATAAAAGCACCAACGACATTAAGTTTATATAATAAATACAAGTATCAATCTTATATTATTCATCGATATTACCCAAGTATCAAACCTTCATAGATAATCAATGATATGTAAGTATAATTTGGATATTTATCTCACAATTTTAAGAATATACTTATGTTAACAAAGATTCCACCAATCCACAAGTTCATATATTATTTAGGTATCCTTTTGGTTGTTTATTCCATGTCTTTATATGTTTCTATTAGTATAAGGGTCCAACTCATTGGAATGAGTTACGATCAACAATATTGTCATATTTTGCTAATATGTCAAAGATACATTTGACTAACTAAGATATGTAAGCGCAGTCCAAGCCACTATAAATACAAGTATCAACATTATCTCAACTCCCAATTGAGATGCAAGTATCAATTTTTTTTTTAGCTAACATAATAATCATCGTAAATGCCAGAAAATATTCCACTCGTTAACCAAGTATTGAAATAACATATTTATCCTTACTGGTTACCTGATAACATAATATATCCTTGTTATATAATTCAACCTCCACTTGCATACCCCAATTTATGGGTATTAATTATTGTTCTATAAAATGAAGTTAAATAATTTCAGGTGGACTTATATCCTTACTGTCATACATGGTATGCACAGTCCCATTATGGTAGCTGTCACCTTTACTTAAGGCTATGCATGACTCCATTTTAGGGTAGTTATCTTAACTTCCCTATTCATCTATTTTCCTACCAAAAAGTCTTTCGACAAGCTTCAAGGTCAAAGTATAAGATAAATTTATAATTTCATATTTCAAGCATTGCCTGAATTCATATGCATGAGGACATCACATATCAATCAAACTTGAAGAATGTCGACATTCATGAGAGTTCGATGTATCCAATATTACTTTAACCGATTCAAAGATCCAAGTAGTGCCTCAAAATTAAGCCATAGAATTATCCACACAGGATAATGACTTGCATGCATAACATATTCGTAAAGGTCATAGAAAACCCATTAACGCATGCTTCAGGAGGGTTCCAATCTAATAATAAGCTCATAGTAATAATAATAGCAGAGGGCCTGGTGAGGGGTTTTCAATAATCCCCAAGGTAAATGATAATCGAATGACTCAGATGGAGCTATCTAGAAAGACCAATAAAACTAGTATGACTCTTCCCAAATAGAAGCCCCCAATCCTAATGGGATTTTATATTATTATAAATCCACAGTAAAATCCAAATACAGTCATATCAGAAATTCCCTTTTTCAAGCCATGTTCTACATAATATAAACAATACAAGAAAAATTATAAACCTCATTCACGCTCCATAATATTTTCTACAGAAACCATCATTCAAAGGAAGAATCAAGGCAAAAAGATAAACCAACATTATAAGATCAGTAGGCAAGAATCGATGTAGAGATTTCTTCTACTCAAATAGTAAATAAGATAAACTGGAAAGGGGGAGAGAGATCAGTTCATGCAATTATGATTAAAAGTCATTTGAAACCCATCTCTTTCTGGGCATCTCTTTCAAGAAAGAGTCAATATATGTAAATGCATGTTATATAATATCCAGAGTCCAAACGCTATTTATTTAGTAAAACAAAAACACATCAACATTCCAAAAGAAACCCACATCTACAGCATTCGAACAAAATTGCAAAGATTGATTAACCCAAATACTAAAGGGAATAAATTATTAAGAGAGAGGGTTAGTCTTATCATGCCTTTAATGCGCTTCCCAAGACCAGGACACGCTGAAACAGGACCTGCAACAACAACCCAAGCCTAATTCCATTTTCTTCAAGCTCGTTGGGTGCCCAAACATCGATCATCTTCATGTTGGCACAGGCAGGAGTTCACAGCCAGGGTGGGTGGTCTAAAATACTTGCCAACATCCTCCCAACGCGTGTCAAAAGGGAAAGTTACAGCGGAACATGGACATCCATCCAGCACAATGGAAAATCCACTTTTGGAGCCCATTTAAGAAGCTTCCGTGCCTTGGTTGAATCCCCTCGAAGATTATCAACCTCTGCTGGCCTAAAATACCTGGGATCTATATTGACATAATCCTTCCAATTCAAGCCCACATACCCAAACGCTTCTTCCAGAAATTCCTCGACAGTGTGGCTGTCATCGGTGGCAACAACGTAGTCATCGGGTTCATCCTGCTGCAGCATGAGCCACATTGCTTCCACATAGTCCCCAGAGGAGCCCCAATCCCTGGAGGCCTTGAGATTGCCCAAATAGAGCTTGTTCTGCAACCCAGTTTTGATCCGCCCCACAGCCCTGGTGATCTTTCTGGTGACGAAATTCTCACCTCTCCTGGGAGACTCGTGATTGAAGAGGATCCCATTGCAGGCAAAGAGGCCATAGGCTTCCCTGTAGTTAACAGTGTACCAGTGGGCTGCAACCTTGGAGGTGGCATAAGGGCTGCGGGGGTGGAAAGGGGTGTCCTCGTTCTGAGGAGGAGGGGTAGAACCATACATTTCAGAGGATCCGGCCTGGTAATACTTGATCTTGCGCCCTGTGGTCTGGACATGGATATGGACGGCCTCTAACAGACTGAGAGTGCCCGTGGCGACTACATGGGTGGTGTAATCTGGGTTTTCGAAGGAGACTCCGACATGAGACTGCATTCGATACTGAACAGATAACAACATAGTTGGACAACCTGCTTGTTGGAAGCGCTCAAAAAGGCTTCTACCATACTGCAACATGCCTGCCGCCTGGCCTAAATACTGTTGCAGGCTGTTGCTGTGGATCCCCGAACAAGAACACACCTCGCAGCACCCAAGGAAAGTGGAGGTAACACACCTACTTCACTAGCTTTTAGCTGTGCAGCGGCCAGTCAAAAGGGAAAATCAAACTCCTTTTTCCTCGAACCCCAAAAGCTAGGAACACACCCAGGACTCCATAACCTAGCCAACATCCATCCTAGCCCGTGTCCAAAGGGGCAAGTGCAGAACAAGGAAGCACGGCCAGGAGGAACCATGAAGAAAACGTGCCTTGCTGCACAGAAAAGATTTCGATGGCCTCTCAACCACTCCACACGCAGTCCATCAAAAGGAAATCTCACGCGGTCAGAGAAGGATATTGCAGGCAGTCAACAAGAAACATAGAAGATTTGCAAATCAGAATTAATAAATGAAGTGCGGCCACCAACAAGAAAGAGTCCAACACGTCTAGTAAAAGGAGTTAATGAAGTGGCAGGTGGCCATACACTCTACCACGCACCCCTCTTGCCAGAAAATAAGGAAATAAAGAATCCAAGGACAACAATGTAGTCCACATCTCCTCATGTCTAGCCTGTCACATCCATAATCCAACGTGGGAGGAAAGGCAATGGACGCAACAATAAGTGCACCCCGGAATTAAGAATTGCAACGAGGCGTGCGTGTGGGATCAGACGGTCAAGGTGGGAGTTGGTGGCTGGAGTTTTTCCAATAAGATAAAAAGAAACATGAACATTACTTCCTAAACAATGGAGCCACCAAGAAAACAAGCTCCTCTTTTAAGCGAATCGAGGATCGCTCTTCGGGGACGATAAAAAAAAATATGCAATAAAAGAACATTAAGATAATTAATATTAATGACGATAACATTCGACAATCAAATAATAATAATAAATCGTAGATCGAAAAATAAAATAATAATAATGATAATATCGTTACTATTATTTTATATTATTTTTACTGCTCCCAAAAATTATTATCCATGTTAATAATGATCACCTGTCAAGCTCGACTACAAAATAATAACCAAAGATCGATAATGGCATGGGGAGGCAAAACAGATAAGAAGAATGTTAATCCTTCACTGTGACAAGGTCACTGAGGCAAGAACTGGGAACTGGGATAACGTAACGAGGCACTACAAGGACTAATATTAGAAGTGGTTTTTTCCATTATCTAAGGCTTTCAACCAAGGAAGAGGTTAATACACTCTAGGTAGACAAGAAGCTTCAAAAATGAGGGGAAGGTAGATGTCTTCATTAAAATAAAAATGATAGTAGCCACATTTGTAGGTTTCATTGTTGAAGAATTCTTAACTTGGAAGAAGCGTATCAGTTGGGCAATCGAACCTTTGCAAAACATTTTATATAGAAGAGCTGCAGCTCACTAGAATTTTGATGTTGAGAAGTGCAACATGGTTGACATGGAGCACTATGATGTTGGTCCTCCATAGTAGGTAGTCTCCACCCTTTTCAAGACAAATTCGGAAATATCTTCCATTGAAGGGATGGTCTTGTTGGCCATCCACACAATTGTATGTTGTGAGATAATTCATATATAGATAGCCAGATCTGTATTTAAAATTATTATATTAAAGATTATAAAACACAAATAAAATAAAATAAAAACCATCTCTTTATAAAAATAAAAAAATTAACTAATATAAAAAGTAAAAAATCACCATTTATTATCATAAAGGTTTAGCTAAAAAAGTAATCGAAATGTACATCAAATAATAATATTGTATATTCGTGAACATATTGTTTTTTGAACATGTTGTATCGAAATGATGCTTTCTCAAACAACTGCGTTGGCTAGCGAGGGAAATTTTTCATTCCATATTCCGTTGGGACTCAACTCCATTCTTTTGTAATCACTTCTGACATTCCATTAAACTCCATTTAAACCTTGTAATCAGTCAGAGTCGACGCTCCATGCTGACATTTAAGAATATTAAAAAATTTGGTACAAAGGATAAACTCTCGAAAATGAAGTTGACGCTACCTTTGATGAAAGACTTGAAGATACAATGCCTTCACTTTAAACGATGTTGTGTTCCCTACATCCTACAAACATATTTTCATTAGAATTTGCATCATCACAAAAAAATGTATCAAAAACTTCATAACAGAACAAAGTAAGTACTGCAATCAAAACAAGAGATTCATTGCTGAATTGGGACCTGACATGGAGAGAAATAATTAGATTCAATGGCAACGGAGGCCGAATCCAAAGAGCCAAATCACTCGCTGCTTTTCCATTATTGAACAAGCAACGGCAGTTCTTTCAAAAACCCATTTTCCTCTTTTGGATTTGTGAACCAAAAATATAAAATGAGATGTCTAGACTAGACATCAACACGGTCTAGTTTTTTTCACGTGAGGGGGAAGAATACAAAGCACCTAAAGCAGATCGTTTGAAACCCTTCAATGAAACATGAAAAATGGCAGGTAGGTGTACTAGGTGTGAGCGGGAATCCATATTTACAAGTGAGTGACGGTGGGATTTCGAGAAAATTTAAATTTTTGAATATGAAATTTATTACGATTCGAACACATCTGTCAGAGGCGTGACAGAAAAAACAACACTGTCTTTGACCGTGCTTCCGGCAGAAAAAGATCACCGTGAAAATTTACACCCGGGACGAAGAAAAGTTTTAGACACTCTTAACGGAGTTCTAGGAAACGACTGATAGAACGAAGTCAGAGGCCATGCTCGCGGTCAACCCGAAACTTACCGGGAAGATACACTCAGTGCACTATGAGGACGAAGTTTGAGTCTACAGAAGCCCTTGAGCTCCACAAAAGTATATGCATGCTACGGCCTGTGCATTGTACTAATGAAGGGTGTCGTGAGGTATTTTGTGCAGAATTAGTAATACTGCATATGTTCTTTGTTCTCCAAATCTTTACAGAAGCAGAAGCATCCGTTGGAGATCTAATGCATCATGTTATATTGATGGATAAGATTACAACGTGGAGCACTTTGTTCATCCATTCTAAGCTCTATTCTGAAATGGGATTTGATGCTAGGCGGGCATAAAGTGGCTTGTTGAAAAGGCTTTAGAAAATTCAAATAAATATAGCCATGGAATGTCTTATTTGCAGGATATGTACAAATGGTGTTCTTAATGAGGTTGTAAGTTTTTCCAAGAAGTTCCTTAACAAAGTGTGGCCTCATGGAATGCAACCATCGCTCGATATGTACGTTTTGGGTACAAAAAAAGGGGTATTTAGAAACTTTCAGGTTGTTGCAATCGTGGGAACTTAGAAAATGCTATGGAATGGTATTTGTTAAGGGAGGATACCACAACCAAACTTGGTCTAATAAGTGATCTTTGTGGAGAATGCTCTAATCAGTTTTTTGAAATGAGTATAAAATCCTTCTAGAAAATGCAATGGTGGAATTGTGGATGCACGCTGATTTTCTGCTGGAATGTTGAAAGTATGTGGGAATCTTACGGAGTGCAGGTAAACCCTCCTCGAGGACCACTTGCACTACAGACACTAGTATTAACAGGCATGGTCTCCTTACCTTCATCTTGTATAATTTAAGTCTAATTTGGTTCTTCATTTGCATTATTATATAAATAGTAACCATTAGATTCTTAAACTATTGTATATTTTAACCAAACTTTTAGTGTTAAATAATAAAACCCTCACCTCATGATTTACGTAACTAGGGTAAGTGCACGAAGTTGGTGGCGACAATTCTACCTTGTGGACATAAAAAAGGTTATGTCCATCATATGAAATAAATCGTACCTCAACCTCGTTTAATTGTTTTCACTCTCTTATCGCGGTTATTGAATTCTAGGTTCGGTAATTACCGAACCTAGTTCCGCGATCGCGCCTTTATAACCGCGAGCGGAAAACCGGCGCCGTTTGAAATTTGTTATAAAGAAAAATTCCGCGATCGCACATTCGTCCATCGAACTCTTGAGACAAAATTTAACAGTCCCGCGACTCGTTATTTTCCTCATTTTTCCATTTCGAACCGCCTCCGACTTTTCCTAAACAGGAAAATTTTTAGGACCCCTATCACCAAACCACTCTTTTGACACTTTCAATACTATCTCAAAATTGCTTTCTATCGGACTTTAATGGATAGCGATAGATTCAACCTGGTGCAGGATGCCAAGACGAGGAGGTAAGTCCCCGATTTGATAATCATTTTTTTAATAAGTTGCATTTTAGGTTTAATAAATGATTAATTAACTATTGGGTTGTATTCTTACCTTGTAAATGTAGTAAACAGATTTCGAAACAGTTTGGCATTTTCATGGGTTTTGTGAATTTGTTTGTTTATGTATACAATTTTCGTATTGTTTTATCAGTTGGTCGGCAAGCTCGGGCTTATGCAACATGTCATGCAAACCCTGATCAAAAAGATTCATTCCTCAAACGATAGGGTAAGTGCCCAATTCTGTGGACATAAAAACCTGAAATAAAGGTACCGCAATCGCGGTTATTGAATTCCGGTAATTACCGAACCTAGTTCCACGATCGCGCTTTATAACCGCGAGCGTGGTTATAAACCGCGATTCCTCAAAATTTAACCCTCCTCCAAACATAGATCACACTTTCAATACTATCTCAAAATTGCCCCCTAGATGGCTCCTTCTGTCCCCACTGAGCCAACAGGAATGCAAGATAATATCATTGGAAGAATCCAAGAAAATAAAATTGTCATTGAGAACCTAATTCAAACTAAAAGACAAAATCATGCTACATATCCATCCCGCATGACTTTAGCCAATACATTGCAAACATTGATTGGCGAAGTCGAGTCTGCAACCAACCAAATACATAGATGGAACACCTTTAGAAGTGACTGTAGGTGGTGGTATGCGGATAAACTATCTCATGCGGCCATCAAAGACAAAAAAATTGGAAAAGACCTCATTTGTGCATTATTTACCAACCCTAGAACTAATGCCCCCCCTACAGTTACTTGCAAACGGTTCCCAATCCATTGGTGCCATGATGATAGAATCAAAAACAATTTTTGGGACCGATGGTGGATGGTTTTTGATTATCCACCATGCAACAACAATGAGGTTCCTCTTTATTTTTTGAAGAAATTATATTGTGAGTTCGTGCTCAATGAGGTCCTGAATTATTTTGAGTTTTCAGACTTTTTTGGTCGAGGAGGTGGCTCTGCACAGAGCAAACCTGGTGCACGCGTAGGTCATCCTAGGATCCCCCATGCCCCAAAACCCCCACTGCCTTCAGTTATCCCTCCTACAGTGAAGGAGGTTGTGGAGATTGATACATTGCATGCATTGAGGGAGCTCACTAACACTCTCACCCAGCATAGCACCTAGATTGCATCCGGTGATGTTGGTGGAGGCGCCAGTTCTAGTGCACCACACCACTATGGATCATATGGTGCCGTATGCACTGCAGGAAAGACATCATTTGCTGGTTCACAGGATTTTTTTTCTATAGATGAGATGCTGGGGAATGTTTTTGGAACTGGAGCCACTGATATTGGTCTTTCACAGGTAAATTTTAAATAAATTTAAATAATATATATATGTACAATAGTTTAATTCACATGTTTGAGATATTAATATATATATATATATATATGATTGTACGTCATGTACATACATGTAAAAAACTAATTTTTTATTTTATTTTAAATAGCAAGAGCCGGTGAAGGAAACATCCGGTGTCGACATGCTAGCTACTGCGGTTGGGCATGTTTCAAACGTAAGTTTCAAGTTGTACAAACTTACATTTTTAATAAATCATTTAATTGCACTAGATTATTATTATAATTTGTTTCACGTGTATGTTGTACATGTATTAATATTTTTCTCTTTTATACACAGGAGCCTGGCGGGTCATCATCTGCTCAGGGAAATGAAGCTACTGGCATGCCTCGCATGAGTTTTACGCAGGTTAGTTACAAATCTCTTTACACTTTGTTTCTAATTCTTGGACCTTTGTACATGAGTTTCACTTTCTTATACTCAACGTATATAAAATACATACAACAGCTACATAAAAAACGCAAGCACTAACTTGCATGGACAACTGTCCTTAGTATGTCCCTCAACCTCACAATCTATGTACCATATTACACTACACATCTCATGTGTTGAGTTTACATATAAATTATCTAATTACTTCGCCATGACTGTGATTTTCTCCTCCAAGAATGGGATCACTTATGTATCAACAATTCCAACCGTATAATCATAAAAAACTACTTCTATAGCCTCGTGTGGATCCACATACATCTTATGAGATAAATCCTTCCTGAATGGGGTTAGAAATCCTCCAATAAACCACTGTGCATGCTAACTCATATGAGCATCATAAGATAGTTTGGACAATAAATTATTAAAATACATGTCATGCTCCCTCATGCGTTCTGATAATCCCTGCTTGATTTTATTGAGCGTGATGATGCTTTTTTTTAAACTATGGGATGTGAAACTCATCCAAAAACATAGTTCACAAAGCACTATAGTACACTACATTCTTATGTGGGTCATACTTTCTATACTAGCTATGTACACTCCCTTGAAGAGTAGTAGAAAATTGACTTTCCTTCCTATCTAAAGTTGTAATTTTCTTAGAATACCATAGTATCTCACACTTGTACACATGCTCTGCTGCATTTTCAATACCTCTATAATTTTTGTAATTGGAGATACATGTCATAATATACTTGAGGTGCTTACTTTAGGTGAAGAGGATTATTAAGTGATTATTATGGATGTGGACCCTATCCTCTAGATCCAGAAATAGAAATCTCATAAGTATTTTTTCTAGGTGGTTACTGACCCAATCCTCTTGATCTTCTTGATCCTCTCGGGCCAGTTGATAAATTCCCTTATGTCTCGTTTGTAGTACTAAACTGGATACACATGGTCTACATGTTCCCAACAACCAAAATAATGACACGTACTGCACTGTCATAGGTATATTATTTGTATGATGAACTTCTCAATCCAATGTAAAATGATATCTTCCCATATCTACTTATTTACCTAGACTATATCTTGATTCTCAATAACTACCTCTAGATATGTAACACCATGTGTAACGGCTAGGTGGCTAGCCCGGGATCAGATGTGTGCCTTTGGTCCTCACTCTTTCACCTAATGCACTCTTATCCAAAACCTGAAGGCGATATCTACTATGATTTCTAAAAGTTGGGAGATCCTGATGTTGTGGCTCCTCATCTTCCATAAGAGCTTCAAAACATTTGTAAACCATCATCCTCCACAACTCTATTGACTCCTCAGCATCCCACACTTGTGTAATTTCCCATTCACGCACTTCAAATTATATACTCAAGCCATATTTCCTCTCTCTCTCTCTCTCTCTCTCTATATATATATATATATATATATATATATATATATATATATATATATATATATATATATATATATATCTTCTTCCTGAGATTCCACCATATTTCATCACACTTTCTCCTACCCCTACGTGTGGTGGGGGTTTAGCTAGCCATGGGTAGCCTCTCTAAATCCAGTTCTACCATCAAAATATTTATTTCCAAAGGGATAATGTCACAAGTAAGATCCTCTAGGCTCGTGCACCAAAACTCAAACTCAGCTACCTTTGGACACAAATACATATAAATAGTGCATTATAATCTATATATTTGCAACACACTTGCCCACCAAGGATATACAACTCTAGTCTACTCTTCGTCTGATCTATATGTTTGGTCTGGTGATGTTAGATTTAAAAGTCCTTAAAATTTGAATGATGCTCTAATTGTCATAGAAGATGACTATGGGTTACCTTGATTAAATACAAAAGTTTGGCAAAATCTTACGAAGATAGATGGCCTCCGTGCTAAAATTTATAGATCCTATGTATTTAGCCTAAATAGAAGATAAAATTTAATAACATTTTTATTCTTTCTTGAGTAACTAAATATTGATTTGTACATGTTTTTTGTATAGCTCTTAAGTAGATTTTAATAAATTGATTTGTACATGTTTTTTGTATAGCTTATGACTGCTAGAGAGACTCCTCCACATATGCAGACTGTGGAGGCTGCTGTAGATACTGCCATAGCATCTGCAAATCCACTAACTGAGGTACACAATTTTTTAAATTTGTTAAATTTTGGAGGTTCATTATTTCTTATTAAACTTAAATCTACAATATCAAATTTTGTAGGTATATATATGTGTGAAATATTTAATTTGAAAATTAATTATTTGTATGTAGCTTACCCCTCGTGAGTCTATTGTTGTCCCTGCGACGCGTCAACAACAAATCGATAGGGATCATGACATTGCGGTAAGATTGTATATGCATTTTAACTAAATTGTACAAGTTTCTAAATTTTGAAGGTATTTTAAAATTTTGGGTGTTAAAAACTTGTTGTTTATGAATGTGCAGGTTAGGTTGCAGGCATGCTTAGAGACACCTAGGACCACACGGATGAAATCCATAGTGGTATCTCCCTCCACTACATCCCCAGGTCGTGGACGTGCTACTTCTAGCAGGGCGAAGAGAGGGAAGATGTTTCATGAGTAGATTTATAGTCTACTTGGATGCCACATATATGTGGTCATGAGTATCTATTCACAGTCCATTGTATATATATATATATAGCCTTTTGTGACCGCATGTGGTCCCATATGTACATTATGACATGTGCTTAGTTCGAGATGTATACATACATTATGAACTTATACATGTACATATATATTTTAAGAGACGTGCGCGTCTGGAGCACACTTTATTTGATTCTTATATATATATATATATATATATATATATATATATATATATATATATATATATCCATGTGTGTTGGTTAAATCATATTTATTTTGGTTATTTTGGTATTATTGCTAACTCTGAGAAAGTGGATTGCTGAGAGTCTAGAGATGTGCTATGTATAACGTGCATTGATTCTTGAGGTACCAATATGAAGAAAAAGTAATGAAATGGTGGACTTAGAATTTGGGAGTGAGAAAGATGCTTTAAGCATAGTCAATAAATGTGTAAATAGGATAATAATAAGATAACTTGTATTATTTCCAAGTCCCATATGACTGATTTATAGTTATTACAAAGTGATTTAGGTGGGCCCCATCATCCTATTTTTCACATATAATTTTTAAGTGCATGATTTTATATTTTTAGACCATGCCTATTCACCTTTTGACCCATGTAATCTCACTTTTACTGTTTACTTCTATTTTCTTCTTATTACATATCTTCGTTAGATCCTTGTCTAAGTAAAAGTGTGAGATCCTTTTAATATCCCTCTTATAATTTGCATCTTTTCATCTTTGCATTTTGTAATTACATGCATATTTTTGGCTCTTCTTTTTTTCTCACCTTTCTTGGCTTGCAAACTTGGAATAATTTTCCTTTTCATAAAATTTCATCCTCTAGGAATCGTCTTACTAGGTTAAATTAGTATATCTTCATTTTATTTATAGTTTTTGACTTCCTTAATAATTATATTGGCTAGCATATTGCTTCTCTCCCTCTCTTCAATCATTTGTAGTTTTACATGTTGGATATTTTTTGTAGGTTGATTACTTTCTCTCTAAGCATCTCATTATTTTTCTCTAGTTTTTTATTTTGTTTACATGTCACTTCTAAAAATATGAATTATTATATTGATTCCATAACTTCCACACCTTATTTATAATATTGGATGCTCAATGAACCAATTATATTACTATGTTAACAAAAAAGTGGTGTTGATGTAAGGCTATAAATTTGATCTGATAAACAAATATGAGAGAAACAATCTACGTAGGATATAACACCATGCTGGATATAATGTGTATTTGTGTCAATTTTTAGGATATCTTTAATATATAAAATTCACTAAAATATTCTGATCAAAAGGGTTGTAATTTAATTGGTGCATGCAATAGTAAAAGTGTCATGTAGTGTTGAATTCATTAAGATATAAATGTTTAGTACCCAAAATTTGGTTTGGGAACTTGGAAATATAGAATTTTGTACTTATTTTTTATATACACTTCATTTATGCATTGTTTTAACAACCATAGGCGCCTTCTTGATCTATCTCGCACCGTATATCCACTAGATAAAAACCAATCTCTAGCTCAACCCTCTAAAATCACTGCACATGTTATTGAACATCAATCTAGACCTCTAAAATACTCATACCTAATTTGTGTCATACTCTAGACACATTAATATGTCCTAGAAATGTATGGATATGAAGGTCTATCTACATCATATTAACCAATGCCATTGCATTTTAATGGCCAATTTTTCAAAAGTTTCATTTGGATTAGTTGAATTAGATTATACATTTAGGTTAGTTGAGAGAGAAAACTCACAAAGGTCTCCTATAAATATAAACACACACTAACCTATTAGGGGCATCTAGGAATCTTGTAAACAATACTTCACTTTACTTGTCCAGCACATCATATACACATCTGAATACAACTAACCACATCCTAGATCACACTCATAGAGATGAATTTCAAAGTACACAAGTTTATGAATTTTAAAGTACAAAAGTTTAAAGCTCATTTTGTCAAGTTGAGGGATGAATCAAGAGATAATTTTCTATTCTATATTTTTCTATATCCCAACATATGCTTGGAGAAATATAAGTATTTTATCCCTCCATAACTTAGTGGTATACATAAAAAAAATCATAAAATTAACGGGGGTGTGAGGAGGTAGTCCAAACCAAATTACTCTTTTTTCAAGTCAAAGACAAAGTATCCATGATTTTGAGACAATTAGAGGTAGTGAAAATGGTTCAATATCCAACCAAAGTTCCTTATGCACAAGATGCACCCAAACCATGATGGTATAGAGATCACATGATTACTGTGATTTTCATCGTGTCAAGGGAAAAAAAACCAGATAAATGTTTAAAAATGAGAAACTTTATTGAAGACCTCATTAAGGATGGGAAGAAAATAAGATTCATGAGCCCTGGATGTATATCATCCTAGCAAGGACAAGATGACAACAAGAGATAACATAACAACCAAGTCATTGTAATTTAATTTAAATAAATAAGGAAACGCTGTATTTTGCAAACAGTGGGCCGTGGCACCAAACTGCCTATGCCGGCACGTCCGGGTGGCCAGGTGAATGCTAGAGGAGGTGGTGTTTTGGTGCGCGAAAGGGTCGTTGCTTCCGGGCTACTTTGTTCGGGCGTAGTCCCTTAAGAGCCCTGAGACCAAAATATCGTTCAAATTCGACGGGTGACTACTCGGACTCCGTGGCACCTAGAGAGGCCTCGTCTGATCTGGCACCTCGGCATACGGACACTCTACAATAACCTCTCTCATTTATTTCCTTCTCATTTCAGTGCTCTCGCTGTCCTAATGTTTGCAAACGCGCGAAATAGTGCAGTTGGAGCCAGTGTAAGGTTGTCAAACGTTGTATTTTGCAAACGGTGGGCTGTGGCACTGAACCGCCTATGTCGGCACATCTGGGTGGCCAGGTGAACGCTAGAGGAGGTGGTGTTTCGGTGCACGAAAGGGTCGTTGCTTCCGGGCTACTTCATTCGGGTGTAGTCCCTTAAGAGCCCTGAGACCAAAATATCGTTCAAATTCGACGGGTGACTACTCGGAATCCGTGGCACCTAGAGAGGCCTCGTCTGATCCGGCACCTCGGCATATGGACCCTATACAATAGCCTCTCCTAATTTTTTTCCTTCTCATTTCGGTGCTCTCGCTGTCCTAATGTTTGCAAACGCGTGAAATAGTGCAGTTGGAGCCAGTGTAAGGTTGTCAAACGCTGTATTTTGCAAACAGTGGGCTGTGGCACTGAACCGCCTATGCCGGCACATCTGGGTGGCCAGGTGAACGCTAGAGGAGGTGGTGTTTTGGTGCACGAAAGGGTCGTTGCTTCCGGGCTACTTCATTCGGGCGTAGTCCCTTAAGAGCCCTGAGACCAAAATATTGTTCAAATTCGACGGGTGACTACTCAGAGTCCGTGGCACCTAGAGAGGCCTCGTCTGATCCGAAACCTCGGCATACAGACCCTCTACAATAGCCTCTCTCATTTTTTTCCCTTCTCATTTCGGTGCTCTCGATGTCCTAAATGTTTGCAAATGCGCGAAATAGTGTAGTTGGAGCCAGTGTAAGGTTGTCGAATGCTATATTTTGCAAACGGTGGGTTGTGGCACTGAACTGCCTACGTCGGCACGTCCGGGTGGCTAGGTGAACGCAAGAGGAGGTAGTGTTTCGGTGCGTGAAAGGGTCATTGCTTCCGGGCTACTTCGTTCGGGCGTAGTCCCTTAAGAGCCCTGAGACCAAAATATCATTCAAATTTGACGAGTGACTTCTCGGACTGCGTGGCACCTAGAGGAGTCGTTTTCAAAATTTACAACTTTTTCAAAATTTACAACTTTTTTAAAATTTACAACTTTTTCAAAATTTACAACATTTTCAAAATTTACAATATTTTCAAAATTTACAAACTTGACTTTTTCAAAATTTACAATTTTTTTCAAACAATGTTCAAGCTTCTCTTAGGTTCGAGAATTTAAAATTCTCTACTAACGATACCAACCACGTGAAGGTGGAAGCTTTTCTGGCACCACTAACCTAAACATAAAATTGTTAGTCCAAGAAATTTAAGTTTCAAATCAAAACCATATACTAGATCTATATACATGACACACAAAATACAAAAATTTAAAATAAAATATATTTAAACTTAAATCTAGATCTTTAAACTAAAAAAATTATATATTATATATATATATATATATATATATATATATATATATATATATATATATATATATATATACGCTATATAAATTGAAACTTGAAATTAAATATATACCAGACATGAGCATTGTAAATTCATTCCAATGAACCATCAGGATCTGATCTACTCTGAATAGTAGACAAGATTGCTTCATGATCTGACTCTCGAACCTTCCAAAGAATCTTGTTATTAGGTCTTCCTCGATATCTATACAACTGAATATTTGTTACTAGAACTAGATGTGAATATAGGAGTATTTTCCTGTGTGTCTCAAAGTCTTCAAACACCCAAACAGAGGAGTTTTTTAATGGATACCGTCGAAGCCAAGTTCCAGTAACTACCACTGACCCTATAGGATACTCAATCTCTTCGCCATCTATAATAGGAGAAGTCAACTTCTTTCTTTCCTCGATGCAAACGACATAAGAAATAGTCTGTTCCTTCTTCATTGTCTTCTGTCACAATTACTACAAACACATGTCCTATAAAAAAATAACCAAGGTTGAAAAACTCAAATTTAAATTACATATTAAAATTTCAATGGACATAACTCAATACAAAAATTAAATAAATAACTGGATAAATACCTTGTCGCACCAAAATCGAAATTTCGTCAAAGTCCTTGGATGTTGTAACTTCATTTGCAGAAACAAGTTGTAATGCTTGTGGAGGTTGATAACTAGGAAGCGGAGTTAGAGGCCTACAAATCCATCCTTCCACCCATTCTTGTGAATCACACTCAGAAGTGACAAATTCGATACAAGATGCACAAAAAAAATGTCAACTTTCTTGTCCATACGGCCCACGAAGTAGCATCTAAGCTACAAAATGAGTGCATATCACTGGACCCAGTGAGTGTCATACAATCCTCGTAGTTAGCAATATGTTTTTCCTCTATCAACCAAAAATATCTGCAAACTGTGGAATTTTCTTGAGAACCTCGGGCCATGTTGTCAGTACACCATTCCACTATGCTCTTTGCATCTTTTAATTTAGCACCATCTTTGTACTTCAACTCTTCTCTTGCAAGAGCTCTTTTCACACATGCCCCTGCACCGTCATGCTCTCCTTTTCCATGTCCAGCCTCAGTGAAACTCCAAATATGTTGCACACCCATCTTGACATGCATTCTGCTCATCCAATAAAACATTCGTGCATTCTTAAACTGAGACGTGTAATTATCTGACCATATATAATGTTGTTTGAAGTGGATGTCCCTATCAGACAAGTTTCCATAAAATAACTGGAAACACCCTTGCACAAATTCAGTAGAATGAGTATGATCATCACTGATATAAAAGTGGTACTCTCTTAAAAAATTTTCGATCATTCTCTGCACTGTCAGGAGAATGTAGAAATGTTATATTCATAAAAATGGTAACTTGTACTGAGTTGTAATATTGCGATTGAACCTCCATTTGTGGTTGCAATGTGTAATTCTCTGCAAAATTGACCACTGAAACAATAGTACCAATAGGAAATGTGTCTTTTCATAGCTTGAATTGTTCATCCAACCATCGAGCTCTATGTGTATGCCTCGCATACTCATAAACAATTTCATCCTTAAATTTTCTCATAAATTGAAAAATGGGCATTTGTTCTGTAACTAGCTCACACCATTTCGACTCTTTTCCATCTTTCAACTGGTATGCAACTGACTTATATTTATCAAATTCAACTAAATTATGTCCTATTGTACCTTCAATTTGCTCATGGATGCAACTTTCCAATTTAGGTAATCTGCCGCATGTACTACAACTTCCATATAAACAATCCTGACTATAAAAAAATTGTCCAACTTCTTTTTCACAAAATATAGTAGGAATGAAATCCCTAGAAGATATTGGTGGAACTTGAACACCACATTCAGATAACATAGTTTCAGAATGAAAAATAGAAAGAATACGTAAAAATTTAGCATAATGCATCGTAAATTCAACATGTTGCCTACAACAACAAGTGGTGCGAGCATGGTTGATTTTCACATAGAATGGTTTCAACATTTCAAAAAAACATTGACTAATTTTAATTTCCAGATTCTCTTGTTCAAACTTACGAAAAAATTGAGTTTGAGTCATATCTAAGAAATGCTTTGGATGTGGTTAACAATTAGTAGAACCAACTCTCCGTTTTATAACATCTCTTGTATTAGGTGAAACTCTAGTGTTATCATGCCAAAATTTAATAACAACTTCTCTTATAGCATCAGAATTATTTTTGTCCTTACGCGGTGCTCTAGCAGAAAATGCCCAAAAATCGACATTATTGAGTGATTGAAGGATATTACGTCTTTCAATTGCTTTCATTAGAGTTTTTCGATTAACTTGCAACATTCGACTTGTTTGCGTAATCAAACGTTGTTTTTTTATTGATTCACTTACAACACTAGTAGCAAGTACACGACGCACAATATTACTATCCCTAGTGCGTCTCTTGACACCAACAGTGTGATATGCATCATGAAGGTTTTCAACAATTGTAGAGGTTTGACCACGTATGTTAGATGTTGTCAATCCTAAGGTGTTTAATGTAGGTCTCATTTTAATCAATTTCATCAAACTAACCAACAACTGACATCTTTGGGAATCATTTAAAATTTCAAAATGATTATCCCAAATTTTAGTGGCTTTTCTTCTGATTTGTCATTCAGAAAGTTTGTCAGACATTGGTTTCAAAATGTTTTCATCAATTTCAATAAAAAAATTAGGTTTCTTATGTAAAATCCTAGGAGGTGTTTTTGTCAAATTTTTCTTGTTTATAGTTTCAACATGAATTTCCTTATTCACATTTTCATTGTCTCCTTCAATTTCAACATTTGCTACATCATGAGTATTTAATTCTTCTTCAACATTGACAGTAAAAACTTCTTCATCACGAGTATTTAATTCAACTTCAACATTGACAGTAGAAACATTACCTAGTTCTTCATTGCTTACAATAGTTGGGATTGAAGATGAACCTCTTCTAG
Organism: Taxus chinensis; assembly: GCA_019776745.2. Lineage (NCBI taxonomy): Eukaryota > Viridiplantae > Streptophyta > Pinopsida > Cupressales > Taxaceae > Taxus > Taxus chinensis. Next base: position 720,809,157 of record CM034146.1, on the reverse strand, counting down.
ATTCACGAAGTTTCCACATTTGCTCAACATTTTCAATTTTTTTGGCCTCTAATTCGTCTGGTGTTTTTTTACTTAATGACTTCCTTTTTTGACTTCGTTTTTTGTCTCCCATGATGTTTTGCTTTCGGTGATAAAAAACGTGCCTGGAAAAAGACAGAATTTCATTGTAATTCATACGGTAAGGTCAGAGAGTAAAAATCACATGGTAATTTAGACATTGGGATGTGTGTAAATATGATTTATAAAGTGTGAGTGTGCTTTATAAACTGCGAGCGCGCTTTATAAACCGCGAGCGCACTTTATAAACCGCGAGCGCGCTTTATAAAGCGCGTTCGCGGTATTTTTACAAAAACCGCGATCGTGGATCTATTTTCCGAACCTAAGCCTCAGAAAATCTTTGTTTTTCCCCAACCAAAGCTATAGAAGGTCATTAAGAAGTGCAAAAGGTCAAAAAACCTCAAATCTGCTCTTCCAAAGACTTGAACCATGCTAAAAAACTGAAAACATTTCACAAAAATGGTGTCATCACGTAGGGTAGACTCTTAGATTTGTAAAAATATTGTTTTTAAAGCGAATAGAATAAGATAAATATCATTTTATAATTTGTTACTAACAATAGGTCCTTAAGACATTTTTTCCCGTGAATGTTCATGTCTACGTTTAAGACTGTAACTTTTGTTTCGCTTATCAAAATATGATAAAAATTATACCATCCCAAGCGTGGAAAAATTCTATACACCTTAAAAAAAATAAAAATTGATTTCAATATTTTTTGATATAGTTATGGCGGGCAAACGGAAAGCCCTCCATTTTCTAAATATTTTCAGACCACTTTCACGGAAAAAATCATAAAAAAAAAATATTGCTAAAAAAATACAAAATAAAATCCATCCCAAGATAGACAACTACATCTAACGTTTCACCAAAGGAAAAAAAAATAACAAGATTTGGTCATCCAAAATGCGGGCAAACGGACTACAATCTTATAAGTTTTTTCGAAAAAAAAAAATAAGTCATATAATTTTAAGTGTTTAATATAGCTAAACTTGTCTATTTTTTACAAAAACTAGTATTTTAGATACTAGATTCCGAATGCTACGATTCATATTTATATAAATTTTTCTAATTTAGAGTGCATGTATAGCTAATAATCCCTACAAGTTGAGATTTCACTCTTTTTTACAATATGACGTCCACGGATGACCCTATATTTGTCCATCAACTTCCTGCACTTACCCGATAGTGAAAACATGTGACTGATCCTCTAGTGTCTACCTAGAGTTTAACTTAGTAAACTCTATCTGGCATCCTACACTTTGGGATTTGAGGAATCACGGTGATTAGACAATGTACCGAGCTAGCACATTACTTTAGCCAAAGTTTTAGCTGTACTATGTACGCTTAGAATAGATTCTTGCACATAGTATCTAAACTTGTCTTCCCCTCACCCCCAAATGTCTCATCACAATTATCTCGATTCATTAATCTTAGTCCATTAACTTATTGAATTAGAGTTTATGTGTTTAATTACTTAGGATAGAAGGATAAAGACACGAAGTGGTTATCACCTCATTTCCCCTTTTCATACATTCTAAAATTTGACAAATAAAGTGTCTTTTAATCTTAGTCAAGATTCCTGATAGGTACTACTAGAATAATTTAGTCGCAGTAAGCTTAACTTGTTTTCATCCTCCTAGTTAAGGCATTATTGATGTCTTTATGACTTCCCATTTTTCCTCTATTTATTATAGGATAGGTAAAGCTGCTTAAGCTATACCGCTTACTTTGTAAGATAATTAACCTCTTCGTTGTGATTTCATTTCGTAGGTGTAGTAATTCACCTTACAAGATCAAGTTCATCATTCATAACTTTAGATCTCTTTCAATTAACATCTGAACTAGACTATCTGCTTTTAAGTTCAAGATGTTACCACATAATTATTTCTTCCTAAAGTCAGGTGAAGCATATTTTTATCTTAGCATGGTTAATTTTTAGTACTAATTTTAACCTTTTTTAAGTCAAGAGTAGATAGTAATACATCTTATATAAGGCTAATACCCCTTTACACGGTTAACAATTTACTCATAATTTTAGATTGTACTACAAATTGAGTTTGTCATTTAGGGCATGTACTAGCTCATTTTATTTCTTGTGTAGACTACTAACAAGATTAAATCTCATAATGATCAAGAAAATGATCATATTCTGGATTCCATCTTGTAAAGGTAAACTATTATATTACCTGTTACTCCTTTAAATTCTACTTTTATACACATTTCTGAACCATTCCTTTCCCATACATGACCTCACAAAGATTTAGATTGATATTTAGCATCTTATACAATTTAGTAACTTAGCTCATTTAGATTCATTCGTGAGGAAATACATTAAGAAATCAAATATTCCTTAAAGAGACATAATTAATAATTTAGGATTTTTCATTAATTTTTTAGTCTCTTTAACCACTTAACATTATTTCCATTTACTTAAATACAATCCTTACATTCTTCGCAGCTTGTTGGATAAATTATTGTATGTTTCTCTATCTTAATAAATTAGTTGCTTTGTTTTTCAACCCATAACACGATCACTATTTATACATACACAAACTACCTTAGTTTTTATACACAATTCAATCCTACATTTCATTAATACATGTATGACAATTTATGTCCACTAAGGACTAATAAAAGGAACAACTCTCCAAGGCAAGTTCAATTTACTATTAATACATTTACAATTGGATCCAAGATCCATATAAAAACATTCATTCAATGTCAGATTCCATAAGTCGGAGTGTAATGATCCATTCATCCATATTTAACCTGTGACATTGTTTAGTTTTGGGGTGTCAGTTTAAAGAACTAGCAAGAAGTCAATCCACATGCCCAACTACATTTTGACAAAAAAGAAGCGTAGTCATCTTAGTTAGCTAACAAGCATTGCAAATATATTGCATCCACAAAAGTTAGGGAACAAGAATCTACTGTCAATCCATAACTAACTATGGAAGAGACATAGGGAATATATGTGAAGCATTCCCGAAGGATTGCTTCACATACCTTCCTTTCACTTCCTCAATCACAAGTCACGTGATGGGCGGGGGATTCTGGATCCCAAAATGTGTCGGATCCACCATCTTTGCACACCCAACACCATTCCGAACAATGATTAAAGCCAAACTTTCAAGGAATTAAACTTATTTTTCATCCAACCTCATGCAATTTAATTATCATAACAAATAAGTCAACCTTTTATTTAAAATCCAAGAAATGACTAAGTGTGAAATTCTAGAAAAATTTCGCTAGAGTTTTCCCTTGTATTTTCCACTTTCAAAATATTCTAGAAATCATTATTAGATAATATAATTCAAATAACAAAACAAATTCCATAAATGAAAAGGCATGGATCAAATGATCCAGCCCTCCAAGTCAAATGAGCTCGGGATAATAAAAATGAAAGGAAATGAAGCTAATGTCACTAAAATCCTTACCCAGCTGAATTTTAACGTTCATTTCTTTTATATTTCAATCCCATTTTCCAAAGTGTCCCTGCATAAAGGGTTAAGCATCCCTACTATATGCATGAAGATTGATTCCAACACTTAATCTTTTAATGCCATCAAATGTGCCTCTTTCTTATTCATAACTTGAAAAGAAAACATGAATGGAATTGGTTCTTTTTTTAAAGAAATGTGTACCAACAACTCCCATTTAATCAGATGTCAATATGGTCATACGTTCTATTGTAAGAAACTAATTCCAGAACCCATAACCAATTTCCTTAACACATATTATTCACTCATTTGAGCAAGCCGTATACTATAGATTTTACAAATCCATACAAACGATAGAGGGCAAAACAAAAAAAGAGAATTCAGAAGAGTTTCCAGATTTATTTTAAAGCCTTGAAATCCATTCAAATTTTCAATCAAAGATGAAAGCTCAAAAACCCACAAATTTTACAAATGAAATAACTCCATCTACAATCGTATTTTTTTTTGTTATAAACTCATCAAAACCAATAGAGTAAATCAACTTATTTTATTATTCTTTTCCATAAAATACAACTGAAAATAACTCTTGGAGAAGCCACATGATTCCACTAATAAGAGAGCCATAACAACACAAATTCTACATATTTCACAAACCTATTACAACCAACAACTCTATGCCGAAATTTATAGATAAAAAACCCACGAAAATGAGTTGTATATCAATCAAATACAACCCATAACCACAAAATCATGATAAGAAAACAAAACATGCTCAGAGATGGATTTACAAACTATATTTTCAATCAAATTCTACATATTTCTCAAACCCATTAGAATCAACAACTCTATGCTGAAATTTTCATATAAAAACCCACAAAAATGGTTTTCACATCAAATAAACATAACCCCAAACAACAAACACTTTTCAAAAAAATAATAAGCTTAGAAAAATGGATTTACTACATGATCTCAATCAAAACTTGATTTGAGAAATATTTCTTTACCCAAAAATAGTTTCAAACTCAGCCATAAGTTTCCTGTCTATAAAACTAATGGAAAAACCAAAGAAAATCAATTTCATCTTCAAATGAAAGACCCATAACTGAAAAACATTTTTAATACTATGGAAAGTTTATTTGCACCTTCAATGATAAACCCACAAAGATAAAAATATTTTTATAAATCAAAACTAAGAGAACAACGGAGAAACCCTTTCCTGAAGAAATTGATTTGCTCCAAATGCAACTGTTCTAGCCTTCCCAATCACACAGAACTTCCTCAATGCTCTCAGCATAGATAATAGAGGATTAAGAAGACAAAATATGCTCCACATACATATGCAGCAATAGATTTGGAAAAAGGGTTTCCAAAACTAGAGATCTCTCTCTCCTAAAGTCGAATACGTGAAAAACTCTACAAAAACTTATTTCTTTCTTCTTTTATTCCCCCTTCCAAAAATAAAAAAGTCACATGACTCAACGTGGGGGGAGATTTTGAAATTAATTTTCTTTCATTTATTAAAGCAAGTCTCCCTCATCCATGTGAATATCCACTAAAGTGGATAAATTTATTTTTTTTAACTTTAGGCCATATCATTATTTTTATACCATGATAGATATTAAATTAACTTTATTCCATATTTTTTTTAATTACATTATAAATTGAATTTACTTTAATTTTTTTTAATTCCATTGTAAATTGAATTTAACTTTATTTTATTATAAATTTAATATTATTAATTTTTTAATGCCTTCACGTACACTTTCTTTGTGTCATCTAAACTGTAGAATCAAACATTACCTATCGATTCTATGGGGTCGACAATATTCCTCTGTTATTCTAATGACGGTAATTTTAAAATAAGCCACACATTAATGTTATAATGGAATTCCACTAGATTATAAGCCTGAGATATTTTTTTGCCAAAATAATACATCTCAAAAACAATTTCCGAAGTCATGAAATAATTATAATAATGACAGAATCCGAACCACATAACGAAGTTCCTACAATTATAATAAATGTGCATTTAATACTTATAATATACATTATTTAATTATTCTAAAGACATAAATTTTCCATTTTTCATATTTATCTGTATAATTATACACCGAATAAAAATGGTTAATTAGCAGAATGTTACAGTCATAGTCATTATGTTTAGCGACATTGTCGTGAACCCATCTTTTAGGAACGGCATGGTCCAACTTTATCCGGAGTATGTTTTTTCCTTGTAGTTTTGGTAACCGCGAGGAGAATGTCCTCTCTTTAGGCCCAACACCATGTTGAGTGGTCAAGACCACCTTGGAAGTCACCTTATGATTCCTTGTTCGAAGCAACGACTATGCAGTGTAACCTTACCATCTGTGGGGTAAGTAGAGTTAATTCTCCCTTAGTATCCTTTTGGATTTCCAGGTCTTATGAGATTAGATCTAGAAATTAACTTCATCAGAGAATGAAGTCCCTATTGGATCCAGACGACATAGATAAAGATTGTGAAATAATTTTCCATGTCTTAAACTCTTGTTAATGAAGTCCTTAGTTCCTATCAGTTAAATGTGTTACCTTTGTTTCTATCAACATATCACCTTGGCCTTTTCTTGAAGGTGGTTTAGCATAAATATGTCTTCTTGCCTTAAACTCATATCTAGTTGAGGCATGCATCATTAGGTGCAGTTGGAATTAAATCAAACCTTAGTTGAATAGGGGGTTAGCTTGGGATACGTGTGTAGTTATAATGCTTCCAATCGTATACTTATTCAAAATGGAAAATAACTACTTTCGTAACTTTTTATGTTATAAAGTGACACAAAAAAAAAGAGACCTAGCAAACATTGTAAATAAAATCAGAAACAATAGTATGTGTGATAATGGTTTAGGAACAAAAATTCACTTGAAGTCCTTATGGATGATTTAGGCATTTAATTTTTGTTAATATTGGATACAAATTGATTCTTGGTGGGACTCGGCCTTTGAGCCAATTTAGAGTCCACTAAAAATAAGATAAAATAAAATTATGTCTTGTAAATTAATTGAATCAAACTAAGATTGATACTAAAACAACCATAGTACGAAAACACATTTGCTTCGAATGGAAGGAAGTTTATAGGAAAGAGAAACTTGAACCTTCACCTCCTTTGATGCGTCTTATCTTCCCTCGACAACTTCGGGTTGGTCCCCTTGCATAATGAGGGTAAATTTAAATGTCAACTAAACATATTTTGAGAAAAAAACTTTTAGCATAAGAATGAGAGAATTAGCAACTTTGTAGGTAATTGAAAATATGGAATTTAATTATGTAAGCTATGGAGATTGTCATAAGGGATAAAGAGAAAACTTAAATGGTCGAACAATAAGTTGAATGTGAAATGAATTGCAAAATCTGTATGTGGAAAATGGATAAAATCATCCTTGTATAAAAATGTTCCTAGAATGTTAATCATAACTAAGATGTAATCATGGAAATGATGTGTTGTGGGTTTGCTAATCCTTGAGTCCCTTTTCTTATGGTTTGGTTATTGTGAACATTTTTTCATTGGAGAAAGTGTGGCATCGAAATGTATATGGTGTTATCGTGTGTCTATGTTAATCGATGACTTATGTAAGTGTCTTGTGCATTGTTGAGTTTATTTTCTTAGAGCCCTTGTGGTGTTGTGTAGTGAGCAATGTAAGTTAGAAAAAAATTATCCTAGTATTTTTACTTTTGTATTTGTGTGTGTAAAATGTGGGCGTTAAACTACCTTCTCTCAAAGATGCATTAAATGGTAAAGGCCCCCCCCATGAAACTTGCTGACATTACCTAGTGCATTGTATTTGGGGAAAATTTCATTTCCTTTGAGAGCTAATACAAAGAGAACAAATTGATCTGTAGATTTGGGGGACTATGACACAACCTTCCTACTCTTCATGCTTGGATCTCCAAGCCCGGGATTCTGATACTGGATGGAAAGTTAGACTTGTTTCATTTTGCTAAAGAAATTTTCATTGTAGATTTTTCTTCAATAGCTGATAGAAACACAATTCCATCCAAGCTCTGGGTATTCTAATCTAAGTAGTTGTTTGTTAAACCATGGTTCCCCTCCTCTAACCTTCTCACTGAGTCACTCTCCTTCAAACCCGTATGGAATAGGCTACCCCATCTACCCCTGTAATTTTGGAGTAGTGATTTTCTCATATCTATTGAAAACACCTTGGGAACCATAATTTATATAGATTCTCGAACTACTGATTACACGCACACTTCTTATGCTAGGGTCTTGGTGGAACTTGACACCTCTAAAAATATTCACACAACCATTGATCTTAGAGTGCAAAGAAGAACTTGGTGACAACCTTTAGATTATGAAGGCCTACCATTTAGGTGTAGGAGGTGTTTCTGTTTAGGCCACACCTCTACAGACTATGGGATGGAAATGTTAGGAATATTATAGTGCTTCACATATTTATGTGTGTGAATAATAATTACGTGTGTAATTATTATGGTTGAGAGATTATTGTTAGAGTTGTTATAATATATTGTTTCAACAATATATTATTATATTTATTGTTATGTGTGGGTTACGTGAGTTATTCTCACCCCACATAATTAGGCTTGGTTGAGATTTTGTAGTTGAGTTAGTTTCCTATATTCTAGGGAAACTCCAGCCTATATATTAGGCTATTGTATTGTGTGAAATATACATAATACAATTATATTATTATTATTTATTATTTCTTGTGTTCGGCTCTCTTCTCCTTCTGTATTTTCTTGCTCAGACTTTGAGAGGTCATTTCATTTGGCATCAGAGCATGGTGATCTGATCTAGTTCCTTTGCTGAAATGGAAGCTTGAATTTTGTGAGGGGCAGCTCTAGTGTTGGTCTGGTTGCCCGCGTATGTCGTATTCCCCTATGCAGTCCTGAAGTGTATATTTTCTATAGTTTTATTATGCTTGACTCACTCTTTCCATTTGGTTTACAAGCTCTCAAAGAAACCACTGCTCTCTCGTAATCTTAGCATTGAAAGGTCTATATATTGCTTAAAATCTGTCTCAGTAAAACATTCTTAACTTTCTCATTTCTCAATGAAATTGAGAAAAGTAAAGTGTTCCGGAAAGGTTGAAATGTGAGGAATAAAACCCAGAAAGCGTTTGGAACAAATATTTTTCGTGAATTAGCAGCTCATTACAGAAAAGTGACGTTTTCCAGAAGTGATTTATCATTAATACATGTGAGAAAGGTACAGATCTTTGAGGAAAATACTATAGTTGAAATTGCTCAGCGTGGGAGATTGGATGCCGAGCAACAAAGAAAGAGAAGAGAAGTAAACTGTGAGTTTTTTGCACAGCCAACTCTTATTGGCCAATTATTTTAATTTTTCATAAAGACTATAGTTTTGAAAAATTATTTTTTCCTATAGTTTTTATTTAATAATTGCATTTAGAGGGCAATTATTACATTTTTTGGCGCCATTTTTTGGGGAAATTGAATTTTTTGGAATCTTCATTTCCTCCCAATTCTAACGAGTGGTCACATGATAAGTTTTCTCTCTATTTTGAGGAAAATTTTAATCGTTGTGTCAATTTTAATTAAATTAAGCCATTTTACGGGAAATTGTAACTTCAATAACTTTTGCACGGTAACTCAAAATCGAGCGCCGTTTTTTTCAAAAGTGTATATTTTTTTATTCCCATCCTATTGGTTCTAATTTTGGGAGAAAATAAAAACTTTGAAAATTACCCTCTATTTTGGCCATCTTGTGGACGCATTATCGGTTGTACCTGACATCCTTAAATAAAAGGTTTCACATTGAGGGGAGAATATTAAATACAATGTGGAAACCATGTAGTCTCATGTTCAGATTCAGATGAGTTAAGCATCCATATACTGGAGGCAGGAGGCATCGGAGGTTGGAGGTCATTCAGCGACCTCTCGTCAGTCGCCAACGACGGGGCCGCACAGATGGTTTGGTGACATTTTTGTATGTATTTGCTTTCAGCTTATGTCAATTTCTTGTCATGTTTATTTTTCAGAGTTCCAGTATCAGTGTTCCTGTTTGCAGTGTTCATGATTGAATAAGTGGAAATTTCACATTGAGGGGGGAAACATGATCCAATGTTCCATTTCCATTATGTCAGTTTTTCCTATGTATGTATGAGCAACAGATTTCAACAGAATTTCCTATGTTATTCCCTGCAGTGAGATATTGATGAGGGCTAATAATAGTACTTGGCACATCATGATGTGGTTGTAGGTAAACCACTTGAAAACCTTCATTTGTGGTTTGTGGTAAACCAATTGAAAAACCACCATTCTTGGTTGTTGGTAATCCATTTGCAAAACCATCACTTTGTGGTTTGTGGTAAACCAATTGCAAAACCACCATTCTCGGTTTTTGGTCAACCATTTGCAAAACCATCCATGAGGTTTGTGATCATCCTGTGAAAATCACCAGATCATGAGCAGGTGCAAGTACAAAGGCATGTTTTCCCCATGTTCACACTAAGGGGGGGAATGTTAGGAATATTATAGTGCTTCACATATTTATGTGTGTGAATAATAATTACGTGTGTAATTATTATGGTTGAGAGATTATTGTTAGAGTTGTTATAATATATTGTTTCAATAATATATTATTATATTTATTGTTATGTGTGGGTTACGTGAGTTATTCTCACCCCACATAATTAGGCTTGGTTGAGATTTTGTAGTTGAGTTAGTTTCTTATATTCTAGGGAAACTCCAAGAAACCTATATATTAGGCTATTGTATTGTGTGAAATATACAGAATACAATTATATTATTATTATTTATTATTTCTTGTGTTCGGCTCTCTTCTCCTTCTGTATTTTCTTGCTCAGACTTTGAGAGGTCATTTCAATTTCCCCTTCCTTTCGCATGCCAATTCTATATAAATAAACTGCCACCATTTCATAAGTTCAAAATTAGGCCACTTGACTAAGAGTAATTGAACTGTCTTAATATAAGGTGAGCTTATAATCAGTTCTTATGATAAGATCAATATAAAACTAAAGGTCTATTTCTTATCTCTTAGTATAATTCCAATTATAAATGTTGACTATTCCACGGGGTACATTAACAGGTCGAACAATAATCTAAAGTGGAGAAAATATATACTATCAAGGAATACCATTGATACTCATCGAAATTAAGGTAAACATTATTACCTTAACTTTCCCGAAGACCACGAAATAAACCAACTATTGATTTAAGCATTGCGAACCCATTCACTGACTGTCAACATTTTTCCTTAAACCAATCATAGACCATAACTACCATCATAGCTGCAAATATGATACCACTAATCGATAACGGAATACAGACCCAAAAAATGCCTCAAAGATCACCTCCAATTATCTAATAAGGTAACCTGATAATTCCTATCGTAATAATGTCCTATTCATTTTGGGTTTGCCCAGAATCTAACCTTGTTTGCAATCCAACAAAACACACAACAACACATTGCAGTCCATCGATAAGCAAGAATCTTTATATACAAAACAAGTAATTTTTTCCCCATGATACCCCAAGGGTTCGAACTCGGAACAGTTCGATGAATGCGAAGGAGAGGTACCATAGATTATAGGTAAGCATGTACAAGCCTTGAGACTGATTGACTGGAGGTAGTTGTTGAAATGATTAGGGCTCTTAAAACCCTAAATGGGTTTTGGATTTACGACCTCGAAAGGCCATAAACAATGAGTCGACGCTTAGCAGGTCCCCACAATACAAAGACCAAAGAGCACCCATATGTTTTTCCAAGGATTCAATGCAAATCGTTGAATGGTGAATTAGTATGAAAATAATAAGTTATAAAGAGAAGCTTAGTAAAATTCAAGGTGAAGATTAGTAAGGCTATTAATTAAAATTGTTTTATAAGCAGTAAGGATGATGATTACTAGTCATAAGTGTGGATTGATATTATGAATACCGATGTCATTTTATAACAACAAAATTCAAGGTTGATATTAAATGCCATTGTTTATAAAAACCTTATTATTCTAGTGAGCATATAATTACGATGTTTTGTAATAAATATGGAAAAACATTATGAGCTTATGAAGAAATACAAATTACATATCTATCATGATTAAATCAAACAAACCTAGGAGCTATTAAAGGGAGGTACAATGTTTAAATAACGTGATGATATGATACAAGTTTGAACTAGCCTAAACATAGCTTTGTATCGTAACCTGATGTTGTTGATCATCTTGATATAAGAGATCAACCCATTATGCAATGTCTTGAAGAGACCAATGCTTAACTCTATCATGAAATCACATGGAATACGTATCATTCGTCGTATGATCTAAGCATGATGATATGGAATGAGGTACACAGGTACTTTTAGATAATTGGGATAAGGTACAAATATATTTATATGTCTTAATAAACTAAATCAACTTAGTAAATAGGAATCTACATTAATTAATGCTTACCTTATCAACTTTGAACTGACATGAAAGGTCCCTTTGCCTGCTTAAGAGCTTATGACATAAAATATTTGAAGAAATGGAATATTGCATAGTACAACTCACATTTTCATCATAGAACCACTAAAAGTAGATTAGCTTATCCCTAATAATAATTTACTTCGCATCCACATAAGATTTGTTCATTGCATTTTATACCCAATGCCTTAATGGAAAATCACAAGATAAAACTCAGAACAACGACCACAAAGTAATCATATTATCCAACACACTTTATAATGGTGAATTAGGTATAAATGTTATAACTGAACTCAACTTATGCACAATTTCCCCTTCCTTTCGCATGCAAATTCTATATAGATAAACTGTCACATTTTCATAGGTTCAAAATTATGCTACCACTAAGAGTAATCGAATTGCCTTAATATAAGGTGAGCTTACAAGCGGTTATTATGATAAGGTTGATATAAAACTAAAGGTTTATTCCTTATCTGTTAGTATAATTATAATTATAAACATTGACTATTCCAAGGGGTACATTAGCAGGTCCAACAACAATCCAAAGTGGAGAAAATATATAGTATCAACGAATATGATTGATACTCTTCAAAATTAAGGTAATCATTGTTACCTTAACTTTCCTGAAGAGCACGAAATAAACCAACAATTTATTTAAGCATTACAAACCCACCACTGACTGTCATCATTTTTCACCCTAAACCAATGAAGACCATAACCACAATCGTAGCTGCAACTATGATACCACTAAACGACAATGAAATACATCCCCAACAAATGCCTCAGAGATCACCTCCAATTATCTAATAAGGTAAACCTGATAATGCCTACCGTAACAGTGTCCTATTCATTTCAGGTTCACCTAGAATCTAACCTTGTTTGTAAGCCAATAAGACACACAACAACACATTTCATTCCATCATTAAGAAAGAATCTTTATAAATAAAACAGGTAATATTTTTCCCCATGATACCCTAAGGGTTCGAACTTGGAACATCTTGAAGAGCTCGGAATAGTTCGGTGATCTCGGAACAATTCCACAAATGCGAAGGAGAGGTCCCAAAGATTACATGTAAGAATTTACTAGCCTTAAGATTGGCTAATTGGAGGCAGTTATTGAAACGATAAGGGATCTTAAAACCCCAAATGGGTTCCTATGGATTAACGTCCCCAAAGGCTATAAACAATGAGTCGACCCTTAACAGGAGATCATATAATACAAATATCGAAGCAGTACCCATATGTTTTTCAAAGGATTCAACACAAATCGTTAAATGGTGAAATTGTAGTCTTAGTATTCCTCTAATAATTGAATGTAATCCTAGATTTACACAAGATACCCATTATTAAATATTCATAGCTACCCAGAAGGAGGGTTTGAAAAGGGACAATGCCGACATCAACACAAAGGTTCTAGGTTATCGCATCCGTGCCTCTAAGTGTTGAATTCTATTACCGAATCTAACGGGTAACAGAAGGAAACACCATCAAACGAGAGTATCAAATATCTTCTATGATATTAAAAGAGTATCAAATAAAATATATTAATATTAAATATCATGATAATTACTACTAATTTTAAAAACATAATAAGATAATTGTTATATTAATTCATTATCTAATTTTATTAAAAAAATTATTTATTATTCATTATAAAACATTAAATAATTTTTAAATATTTATTAAAGAAATAAAATACTTGTCTTTGACTCTAAAGTGTATTGATAAGGTGGACTTTCTAACCTATTTTTTAAAATTTTGGCCTATATTATTCTTTGAAAATTAGAAAATTTGTCTGCATCTTGTTTTTTATTTACCATTATTTCATTTTTAAATATGTTATATTGAATAAGGTATGCATATATTCTATACTATTAACCCTTGAAGTATTAAAGAAGAGAAAAATGAAGATATACTTCCCTTAAAATTTTCCATCATTCATACTTCGACCGATATATTCTATACTATGATCACTTGAATTATTAAAGTAGAGAAAGATGAATATCTACCTCCCTTAAAGAGTTACATCATTCATAATTTGACCACCTAGATACAAGGTGAATTACAAAAAGGTAATAAAATGAGAAATTATTCATTGCGTGGCAAGAGACAAATATGGTTTGGACCTATCTAAGAATAACACTTCTCCACCTAGCTGATTATGTTCTTTTCTGCTATTCGATTGTTCTCTATTTCCTCATTTACCTATACCAAGCAACAACTTGTTTTTGTGCTTTGGTGTTGGTTTTCCACTGCATTTTGGTTGCAAATCAGCTATTTTTGTGATGATAAGTTGTTTTTTGGTTCTTTTATGAGCAAACGGTATTCTGCTGCAGGGTTGTTATGTTTTATCCTGATTTTGATCATTTTTATTATGTTGTAATTGTAATATCTAGGTCTTGAACATTATTGGATAAGGGTATAGTCGCTTTCAAAAAACTATTTGCCATTAATAAAAAATTTAAATGTTTAAATTGTAAAGTTTGTAGTGGGGAAGGAGAAACCCAAATATTATAAGACGAAGAAAGGATATTAAGGACATAAAACAAGTTTTATTCATATCCTCGACCCTACACATCTTTACCAAATTAAAATTACCTATTTACAACCTCTGATTCTCTTAAATTAACTTTGGAGGCCATACATTTTTTTTTATTTATATTTGTTTTTATCTTGCAAGAATTGGAATTTACACATCTCCCCACCCCCCACTTTGCATGCTCCCCTCACACACATACATAAGAATTTATTTTCTTCGTAGCTATGTGTTCATGCCTTCACCATACTAGTTTTAACATATTTACCTCTACTGGATGAAGCAATTAAAAGAAAACTATGAAGCTTATCTATATGTCAAATGAATTAATAAATGAAATGTAATATGGGTTAAGAAATATTTTATTAGGGTAATATATTGTTAAATTTATTCAACTATCCTACTAAACATGGTAGAAAGGTAAATAAAAAACTATTATTTAATTGATGTGCTAAATATTGTATTATAAAAAGTAAGGATATATTTAATTTGAGAAAAATTATATTAACATTGAATGAATTTGTGTGAAATTTATATGTTAGATATTTAAAAGGATATGTATTTTTAAAAATCACTATTTATTGTCAATTAAAATATATTAATATTAAATGTCATGATAATTGCTACTATTTTTCATACATAATGAGATAATTGTTACGTTGATTCAATATCTAATTTTATAAAATCAAAAATTATTTATTACATTATAAAACATGAAATAATTTTTATATTTTTATTAAAGAAATAAAATACCTATCTTTGATTTGAAAGTGTATTGATAATGTGGACAATTCTAACATAATTTTTTAAAATTTAATATTATTCTTTGAAAATTCAAAATTTGTCTTCGTCATATTTTTTGTTTACCGTTATTTCATTTTTAAATATGTTATATTTAATAAGGTATGTATATATTATATACTATTAACACTTGAATTATTAAAGAAGAGAAATATGAAGATCTACTTCCCTTAAATATTTCCATCATTCATACTTCGACCTATATATTCTATACTATCATCACTTTAATTATTAAAGAGGAGAAAGATGAAGATCTACCTCCCTTAAGAGTTCCATCTTTCATAATTTGACCACCAAGATACAAAGTGAATTATAAAAAGGTAAAAAAATGAAAAAATATTCATTGCGTGGTAAGAGACAAATATGGTTTGGACCTATCCAAACAAGTGCCTAATAGGAATCTCATGGAAATTTGTAAATTTCTAGGATTTATTCATGGGGAGATTAAATTCATTTAAACTGATGTGACTAATTATGTGAACGATTGAGAATTATGTATGATAAAGAAATACATACAAGATAAATAAGGACATGTCACCTTTGCTTGGAATATATGTACAAGTCACACTTTAGCTACCAAGCCAATATAGTAATTATTAAATTATAAATTTTCAATTTTAGGTATCTACTTTTCCCTTTTAGCATTGAAATAGAAAATTACATGCTTAAATGAAAAGACACCAAAGTGTATACACATACATTCTATTTTTTAAATTTTTTGGTTCTGCAAAAATGTTTGAATGCTTCATGATTAAACCTACAAGAAATACTTAAGTTTGTTTCAATTAAAGAACAAATATATAACTTTGTTTTAAAAATGAATCTGTAACTTGAAAATTGTATTTGTAAGTAGGAAAATAGAGAGAAAAAAGTAAGGACGAAATATGCCTATTTTCTTTTCTAAAACATAATCTTTTCAAATATTAGCAGAATTGGATATTTGAATTAAAATTTACCTATTAATAGATTGTGCTTGATCTATCCCCAAATTTTACAAAATAAAATTCTAAATTCATAGAGAAATCAACTATTACTTGAGATAAAACATAGCGGGTCCATAGGACTCTATAGTCATCTCAAAAAACTCAAAACAAGAAGGTTTCCATAGGATTTTCTAGTGACCCTCATAAATTCAAACAAATGTATGAAGAAAGTTTCCAAATGTTATTCTACTCATCTTGATATTCTTACAATCCGATGGAATTCAATATATTGCAGTAAGTGCACCACCCTACTACATAAACGGGATTTAGAGACAAAAATTAGACACGAAATAGTAATCCCATCCCTACCATGAAGTGCCCACTACTCTTTGACACCTTTTGATACTGGTCTTGATACTGCTGATTATATTATGGACATTATTATGGTTTTGATTTCGTATGATGTTAGATGTTAGACCATGGATCATTGTTGATCTTGATTTATTTATGATGTATGATGATTATTAGAGACATTTTATATATGTATGATGATATATTGTTTGACATGGATATGTCATGGGTGTTGTTCGGACATGTGATATTTGGATATTGTGAGTAGACCTAGAAAATGGACATTATTTTATGATGATATAGTTGTCGATATAAACTGTAAATGATATTGTTGGATTGCCTTGATGATTGTTGTGATTTTATATCTATAGATGATTTTAAGATTATGTTTATCTCATTTTTGGATGTTCTGATATGGACACAAGGCTGAAGGAGGTATTTGTGTTTTGCAGGCTAAAATATCACAACAAAATCAGGGGATTGGAGACCAAATTCACATTGGAATTTTAGATGAATTCAACAAGGTCACCATGGAAACTAATATTTTTTGTGCGTGTTGTGTGTGTGTTAGGGATTCCCATGGAGTGGGATCACCTCTAAATGTGACAAAGAGGTTTTATGTATTTCTTTTATTTGGTCCATTTGTTTATGTTTGCATGTGTTTATTTTGTGAGGATTTTACCCTTTCTTTAATTATTAAATGGTGTGTAAATATTGTGAGTAATCATATTGTTAAAATAAATAAATCAAAGATGTCATAAGAATGAAATTAATAGAGTTGTTGGCTATGATTTAAGTGTTGTAAGTATTGTGTAAGTGATGTGTAAGTTAAATTTTAAGTGTGACACACTCCACCTTCTTGGAAATTCGAAATTTGCAACCTTGGAGGATGATTTTGGAGGTTTGTGGGACAAGTTAAACTTGTCCCATACCTCTTAAATTTAATTACCAACCAGTTACCTATAGTTGGAGAGTTGATTTTATACTTTCATAATGCTTTTTGAGAAGGAAAATTGTAGGTTTTAATTGCACTTTTCTTACATGATTTTATTTCAGTCCTTTGGGGTGTGGCTTGGATTTGAGTTTGTAAGTAAACTGTCATATTATTTCACCCACCTAATTATTATGCATTGCAGAATGAAGTTAATTTTTTTTTGGGGTTGAGGATGTGTGATGTGGCATCCTACATGGATCCACCTCATCCTCTTCCCTTCCCTCTTCTATAAAATTTGATTTTCTTGCCTTATTTTGGGTTGCTTAACTGGGGAGATTGATTCTTGGGTGAATTATTTTGTTGTTTTTTGGAGCTCTTGATTTTGGAGTAGTTGGATGATTGTGGAATAGTTGTACATGGTTGATTTTTGGATTGTTTTCTTGGAAAAAACAGCTATTTGGAAGTTGGACAACTCCATCATGAAGAGGTAAGAGCTTGGCTCTTGAAATGCTCTTCTTTTAGGAATGTAAATGTTAATGTGTGAAAAGTTTGGCATGTTTGTGGGATGTTAGGTAGATGGCATAGGAATTTTTTAGGAGAATACTATGGGGTGTATTTTGTGGGAGGCACAAGGGTGTTTTTAGGGAGGTATAAGTGTGGAGGGAGTTGGGATTTGGGTTCCACCTTACAAAGAAACAAATTGCATTTATTTACTCATCATGGGGTGCCATAATAGGTTGGAGAGGCATAAGTAAATGTGAGGAATAAGGGGTACTTGGGGGAGGCATAAGGAATGTCAGGGATTTGATATACTATATTTTGGCGGTTTGTAATTCAGGTGGTGATACCCATTTTCCATTTTGGGAGGCATAAGAAGTATCCCCCATAGTTTATTTCTCCTTAGGCTTTCTTGATGAAGCCTTAGTATTGTTTGTCATGTTTTAATGTAGTTGTAAACTACATGCTATTTTGGATTGTGTTTTTATTGTGAAAGTGTTACTTGTGTGTTTGTAGAAGCCAGTTGTTGCCATGAATTAGATCACATCTTTTATTGCATTGTGGTTAGGGCTCGGGGGCCAATGAAGAAGGATGGATTATCCTTTTCATTAGATGTCTTGGTTAGGTGGAGAGGGTTGACCTTTCCCCTGCTCTTGTTGTGATCACATTGGAAGAAAGAGAAATCTGCATGTTGCTGTTCTGGAGCTGAGAAAAAGACAGTTTGACAATCCCTTGTGAAATGAAATCTTATTGTAGCCCTTTCCCACTTTGAATTGGATGATCTCTATTTTAATTGTAATGGAAAGATTCTTTTTATTGACAATGAAAGTTTAAGTTCGAAATGTGAAAGAGTTATAGTCTGTTTTCTATTTTTTGGAAACAATGTGAAGGAATGATACATATTTTGTATGTTGTATTTTGAAATCAAATCGAAAGTAATTCATAAGAATTTCATTTGAATTAATGGAAGTATTTTTTATTGTTCATATGATATTATTTCCATTGGAAATATGTGTTTAACATGCGCTATGAAATCCCTATTTGGAAAGTGGAAAATTGAAACATGTGAGAAGAAAATGTATTATTCTACCCTGTTTAAAATATATGATTTTGGAAAGAATAGAAACTACATTCTTGTTTTAATATTTGATTGAAGGAAATAAAACTATTTAAGACCAACATGGAATGAATTAAATGTTTTATTTCATGACAAAAGCGATAGTTAATCTCTATTCTTGAAATGTATAGACTTCTTTCGATTCACTATATACTTTGTAAAATTCCTGTTATCCAAAATTCACCCCTCAAGGTAATTTTGATAACATGCATTAAATTATCAAGTCCCAGGCAAATAGATTGAGTCAGGGGAAAAAGTCATGTTTTTTGGGTCCCCTCAGAATTTTCTAACTCCCATGTCCAAGAAGAAGGGAGCAAAGTTCCGAGAAAATGTAATAAAAATTGCAAAAACAGGCTCGGGCCAGGAAAAATCACGAAAAATGGCTAAGTCCTAGTCCTCGCAACAGTCGGGACAGTTGGGACAAAAAGGCGCGGATCGGACGAAATGAGCACAAGCAGCCCCGGAAGCAATTGGGACATCTGGGACAAAAGTACGCGGCGGGCGCAAAAAGCCGATCTGGCCAAAAAAAATATAAAAAATTGACTAACTGCTGAGAGGGTCACCTTTGGGACAAGCGGGACAAAAAGACGCGAACTGGCTGAACCGGGCGAAATGAGTCAAGGCAGCCCGAAACAGTCTAGGACGCGCGGGCCAAAAGTACGCGAACCAGCCGGATCGGCCGAAATGAGAACTTTTGTCCCGGAACAATTGGGACAAAACGGCGCGAACCGGCCGAACTGGGCGAATTTGTCCCAGACGGTCCGAAAGCAAATGGGACATGTGGGCTGCGAGTACGCGAACCGGCCGGTTCGGCCGAAATGGGAAATTTCAGCACTGTGCCAAATGGGACAAAGGGATGCGCGGGACGTGAAAAGCCGAAATGGCCGAAGGCAGAGGAGAAAAGTCAACATTTGACCCGTGGAACTTCAAACGGCCATAACTTTTGACTCCGAGCTCCGATTTTCATAAAATTGGACTTTCTGGAACGAGCACGACGTCCTCTACGTCTTAATTTTAATAAGGGTAGATATATCTAAATAAAAGAAACATATTCGGCTCCAGTCAATCAATACTCATTCCCGTCAAATGACAGAAAACGCCTGCCAGGCCCAAAATAGCTGCCCGCACTCAGAAGGCCATAACTTTTACATTCCTCAAGGAAAATCGCACAAAATTGGTACCGTTGGAATCGTGGTTCTGAGCCCGATGCATAGCAATCAAGAAATTCCAGATATGATCAAAAATTGATTGAGTTTTTTAAGAAAACGTGGCCGGGCTCAAAACAGTGTTTATTTGGTAGCTGGGAGTGCAATTAAGAGGCATGGTCATCATTCCTTCTCTGCTGCAGCACATGGGATAGTATGGGGAGCATTTTTCAAGTAATGTATACCCATTCCACTCAATTTAATGTCTCTTACAGGTGGTTGAAGGATATATTTCGGGATTTCCATTTTCCCTTCTCTTCTCCTTCTCATTTTTTCTATAAATTGGAGT
This sequence comes from Taxus chinensis, assembly GCA_019776745.2. Taxonomy (NCBI): domain Eukaryota; kingdom Viridiplantae; phylum Streptophyta; class Pinopsida; order Cupressales; family Taxaceae; genus Taxus; species Taxus chinensis. The sequence continues at coordinate 720,788,555 of CM034146.1, read as the reverse complement.
GTTGGGCTCATTGTAAAGGGGAGATTTTTTGGGTAGCAAAGCTCTGTCAAAATTGCTTTGTGAAGCCAGTGTGTTGCAGGCCCTTGTAGTGGACTCCTTGCATGGTGATCCAGGCCCTTATCTTGTAATAGATTGAACTGTGCATATCATGAAGCAATAAAATATCAGTTTATGGATATATCTTCCCCTGCTGTGTTTCCTTGCATTCTTCTTGCCTCTTTAATCTTTCTACAATTATATTGTGTCTATTTATTATGTTCTTGCAGGAATTCATTATCATTGTGTGTGCTTGGAATATTGCTGTGAGTGCATTTTGCTGGATTATGGTGAACTGTCATCACCTCTTCTAGTGTGCACTTTGCCTCTGTATTTCACACATTTGGAGATTACTCTCACACCCTCTTTTTCTGGTGTATCACCGCTTTAGTGTAGGCTTTCATTTTATGCATTTTCTCTCCCTGGTCCCTTGGAATTTTAGATTAGAATAGTTAGCCTACCTGCACTGGAGTAGATTGTGGCAGGTAGTTTAGGAGCAAGAACCAGCTTTCTCTGGAGGTCTGTCTCAAGTAGTAAGTCCCATAACTTAGAGATAGTACCCATGTTATCCAATCACACTGGATGCTTAGAGTGATCAAACAAAAGAAATCTGATCAACATCCAGGGGTGCTGTGATTCGGTGATAACAATTCCTTTAACAAATGTTGAAATAACCTTGTAAATAGATAAGAGGCAAATGAAATAATCAATTGTACTTAATGAGGCCATAAAAATCCCAAACCAAACTAAAAACACTTAAGTAAATGTTTGAAAACCTTCCAATCAAGCCAAGGCAAATATGCAGGCTTTTTACGGTAGAAAGAAACTTGTAATTTTCAAATGCAAATCAATCCAACAATTTTACACTTGAAATATATCCTAACACTTTCCTAATGGAAATCTCCATGTTTTTTTGACATGTTGAAGGAGAAAGCATGACAAATTTGAACAAAAATTTTATAAGCTAAAATTTACCAGTTTGCACTATAAAAGCTTGCAGAATGTTTTCCCAAAATTGACAACTTAAACTTTATCAAAATAAAAAATTAATGATTCCTGTGTAAAGAGGACGTTGAGATATTTCTAGAAAGTTCTTGTTTTCCTAAAACTGAGCTCTCTATTAAGATTTATGGCCTTCTAAAGTTTTTCTTCAATTGGCATAAAAAAAAATTGGGAAAAATTTCCTTGGCGGGCCCGCTGGCCCGAATTTTTCCCTTAGTGCTTCGAAATTTTTTCCTAATTTTCCTTGCCAGTCCACAGTTAATCAGAGGCTGCCACATGGCACCACGAGGCATTGGCAGAGGGTCGGATCCCTTTTTAACTTAGGATCTCAGAATTTTTTTTGGGAATTTTTATAAATTTTCCCCGCCGCCCTACAGCCAATTAGGATCTACCACATGGCTTCATGAGGCATCGATAGAGGAGTGGGTTCCTTTTTTCCTTCTGCATTTTGGGAAAATTTTGGGAAAATTTTCTAAATTTTCCCCGTCACCCCGCCAGCCCTTAGCCAATCAAGAGCTGCCACATGGAATTATGACGCATCGGCGGACGTGTAGTTGAATTTTACCCTTTTTTCCCTTTAGGGCACTAAAACTATTTTATCTCCACTTCCCCGCTTTCCCCATGCTGGCTTGGGAGGCGCCATGTTTCCCTTACATACTTGCAAACTCGCAGGAGTGTAGGTGCAAAGGTTGCTTTTCACCCTCATCTGGGAAATTTTATAAAATGTCTCTAGTGGCCCCATCGACCCAACTACTCCTCCAAGAAATATTTCTCCCCGCGGCTTGCAGACTCGCCCCTGGGGTAAATTTTCTCCCATGGGCCTACAGGCCCGCTCTTGGGGAAAGTTTTCACCCCAAGGCCTGTTGGCCCATAACTTGAGAAATATGATGAGTTAGGAGGACTTCTTTATATCACTAGAAAGGTGAGGAAATTTCCTATCCACTGGGAGTGTTTTAGGGAAGTTTTGAGAGTGTTAATTTTGGGAAAAATCAAGTTGAAGCTTTTAATCCTGTTAGAGAGTGGTATAGTGAGAATTTACCCTCCTAACCCAAGAGAAATTTATAACACTAAGTTTTGACCTTGTAATCTTTAATAATTGTTGTATTGAGAAAAATATAATCTAGTAAATTAGAATTGACCTGGAAACTTGTTGTGGCAATTGTTGTCTTGTAACCTGGTGGTAGACACTCTTAAACAAAAAAAAATTATTCTTTAAATTTTCCTAACTGATCCTAGGTTGTTCTTTCGTCTCAAGTGGGTTGTTTTTACGAGTGTTACATACCACCCCCACCTTTTACATATTTTTACCATATATATATATATATATATATATATATATATATATATATATATATATATATAATATTGCAAAAACTAAAGCATTTACTTTATCTCATATATCCTCTCCAATTCCTTCACTCCCACATTTTTAGATTCAACATAGAATTAAGGGTTTTTAGTATTGTTTTAGTTTAATCGAGTTCTAATCATTTGCGAGTAGTAGTTCTCGTCATTTTAAATATATTTTTACAGAAACTAGGGTTTTCTACATGTCATAGTTGTTTGTAGGTTCTTGTTGAAATAGAGTATCATCCCCACCCTCTATTTCATCATCCTATATTACTGCCAAAAACATATCATCTACCTGTGTTTTTTTTATAAAGATATATATTTATTATTTTCTATCCATCTATAAATCTTAAAATGTATTGAAATCGGCTTTAATATCCACAATATTTTTTAGGAAAATAAAATATTCGAAACACTTTTTTGGGTTAGTCCATTGATATGGAAGCATTGAAATATTTTAGATCATTTTTTGTACATATGTTATACCCTTTGGGGATGGTGTGAATGTGCAATCCCTCAATAATTTTGAATGGATGTGCATACTATATTCTTTGGAGGAGTGTAAGAGGTTTCAGATGGTGGAGGCAGGTTGAGAAAGGAGTTTATGGGGAAGTTATATGTACCATGTCAAAAGTAGGAAGGATCCCAAATCTATTCAATTCTAAAACTGAAGGTATTTGAAAATTATATGTTAATGTTAATCACATTTATTTTGGAAAAAATTCCTTAATTTGACATGCATTTCTATTTTACTCCAAACCCTTTAATAAAAGTGACATGCCTACATCTAAGTGTGTATATTCATTTTCACAAAAAATATTGCAGTTTATCGTAATTACGTAATGAAACACAAAAGTGGGGTGAACAGTGTATCGTGGAAGGATTCTCTCCGTTTCCACTAGAAAGTTAATGTAATTATTGAGGAGGATGACAATTCCAGTTCGGAAAAGTGTCCCTTTGGGGTGGATACAAACCGTGTCATTATTAGCAGATTAGAAACTCGACATGCGTTAGAAATTAATTTACAGATATTAGCTGGTATAATGGACAGTTTCATACAGGAGACTATTCATTTATTTTATAAATAGAAACTTCCTTTTCCTCCCTGACCGTTTTGTATATAATGTGCTCTGTTTAATTAATAAATAACGTGATTTGCTTCACTACGAGGTATTGTGTGATTTTGTAGGTAATTATATCACAAAAAACAAAAGGGGTTTCAGAGACCGACCATAGCGGAATATTAGATGGATACAACAACGGTCAACATGGAAAATTGTGTAATTTATTATTGTTGCTGTGTTTGTTTTAGGGGGGATGACCTCCAAATGTGACCATAGGCTATGTGTGTAATTTTTCTCCTTTTATTTTATTTATTAGGGAGTATGTGATTTATTTTTTGATGTAATCCATTTAGTCATTGTTGATTTATGTTCCTTAATTAAATAGATTAATCATGTTTATTAAGTTATTTGGGGACGTGAAAAAAGGTGACATTTATTAGAGTAGTTGGTCCGTTGGATCTTATGATTTATGTTGAGTATATTTGACTTTGAGTCTTGTGCACCCTACCTTACTTGGGAATTTCGGATTTGGGCTTAACGACCATTTTTGTAGGCTTGTGGGACAAGTTAAGCTTGTCTCACACCTCTTAATTTCATCTACCAACTATACCTATGGGTTGGGGGGGTCAAATACAGACCCCATTATGTTTTTTTTTTAAGGAAAAAGGTGACATTTTTTGCACTTTTCCTATAAGGTTTTTAAATTATGTCCTTTTGGGGTGTGGGTTTGGGTTATGTGTAAGAGGCTTGTCATTTCTCTCAACCACCAATTTATTGTGCCTTGGGGTTGAGGTTTGACTTATATGTGGAGTTGAGGATAAGTGATATGTGACATCCTACATGAAGCCACCTCACCATCATCTTCTCTTTTTCTTTATATGAAAGTTTATTTGTTTGTTTGGGGATTACTTCATTTTATTTGCGCACTTTTCTTTTGGAGTTAAAGATTTTTTGGAGTTCTTGTTTTAGTCTTGGAGCTTTTTGGAGTTGGAATGAGCTTAAAGGAGCTTGGATTGTGATTCTTTGAGCAGGTTCTTACTATGGAAAGGTAGGAAATACACCCTTGTTTTTCTTGTTTGTATTGCATGCAAGCGAATGGTTTGTGTGCTTGTTGGGATCATGGGTAAAATGCCTAAGTATGGTGTAGGAGAAAGCTATGGGGATTTTCTATTGTATGGAGGAATAAAAGTTTTGTTTAATGTTTTGAGAGGGACTTAGGTTAGGTGCCCGAACTTTTGATAAGAAAATTGACTTCTTTTCTTACATGGTTCTTTTGAGGGAGACATAAGAGATTGGAGGGAGGCATAAGAGAATGCAGGAAGAATAAGAGGATCTTCAATGAGGCATAAGAGTTATGTTAGGGTTTTTAGTTGTGTTATGGAGGGTTTTTAAGGTGGCCACATAATCCCATAGGGAGGCATAATTGATCTCCCCATAGTTTCCTTACTCTATTGGTTTGAATTTTCCACCCTTGTGTATTTTGAAATTTGTAATTCTTGTGATTTTTATCTTCTTCTTAAATCAGTGTTAAATCATTGTGAAAATGTGTGTTGTGATGTGGAAGTATTGTGTTAGTTGCCATGGGTTGTCTCCATTTCTTATTGCACTATGGTTGGGGCTCGGGATCCAATGAGGAGGATATCTTCTTCTCTTCATTGGATTATTGGTTGGGTGGTGAGTGATGCCTACTCCCCTATTTTTTTAATTTGTATTAAAGAAAAGAAAATGGTGGAGATCTTGTTGAATATTTGGGACTTGGAGCATTTGTAGAAGTCAAAAAGGAAATACTTTATTGTAAAAAATTTCCCTATAGTTCCCACTTAAGGTGGAAGGCTAGTAATCTTGAATTTTAAAGAAATTTGTATTGTATATTTTATTTATCAAGTTGTAAATTCTTGATTGAGAAGGAATTTTTTTTTGTATTGTAACAAAATGAGCTATGCTCAAGAAGGAAAAAATAGAAGTTCATTGTTGCTTGTAGAAGTTTTCTTTTTTGTAAGAATGAAGGGAGAACTTGGAAGTTGTAAATTATTGAGAATGTATTCTTAGTAGATCTTAAACGTATAATATTTGTGTGTTCTTTCCTTCAATAAGTGGTTGTAGTTGTAATGGAAGGATGAACTAAATTATAGTGAATTACTTTGTTGAAAGATTACATTCTTGTTATGGAAAGGAAAACATTGATACTGAAAAATAAATTGAGCTTCATTTCTTCGTTTGAGCTTGAAAGCAATTTTATTGGAAAAGTATTCTTCTAGTTGTATTCTTATTTACTATTGAAAGAGAAAATCTACACATTTAGTGATTAAGTCATGGGAATGAATAAATGCTATTAACCTATCAACTCGTGTCTATAGGAATATAAATTTAAGCTAAGGTTAACTATAAACCACACTAGTAAACTTTGTTTTTGGAAAAAATGTAGAATTGATGGTTATATTTTGGAAGAAAAGGACCACCGCCATGTGCGGAGTGGAGGTCTCTGAACAGCTACCCAGGTAGGGTGGTGGTTTCCAAATCGTCACCGAGGTACGACAGTGGTCCCAGGACTATTGGTCTACTCAGGGAGGTAGTTTCATTGCTGCTGGCAGAATAGTGAAATCCACGATTGTGCAAATTTGAACTTGATTTTAAATAAAATTTGAGTCTATATAATATAGAAAGGAAACCTACAGCAAATCATAAGGGAATAAACTCATTGTTTTTAGCATGTCAATCCTTGAATGGGATTTTAAATTTATTAAATCTCATAGATTAAATGGAAAGAGGTTTTTTCCAAAATAAAGAACTCGACAATGGAAATAACTAAATAACTACTCTAGATTTAAAGTGGAAAGCTCTACAACCATCAAATATAAGACATTACAATAACAAATCCATGAGTAGAATAAAATAAGATAGATCCAAATGAATTCCTCCATGGTTTCCTTTCTTTCTTTCATGGCTTCCACTCCTCCAGCCTGCAAATCAAAGGAAAGAAAAGAGACCAAATGAGGAGGCTAGGTCATGAAAAAAGGTTTAAGAAAAATTCTTAAGGATAGTTAGGGTTAAGTTGGAACCCTAGGATCTAGTGGCCACAATTGATTTTATCCAAGGGTTATGAATCAACCCTACAATTTTTAGGTGAGAATATGCATTATGGGATTTTAAATAGTTTAAATGTATGTGAAAATGGGAGAAGCAGGGCACCTGGTACCCTAATATGTTAAGCTAGTTATGTAACTCTCCTAGTATTCTTTAGTAATTGGTTCCATGGTCATTAAGGCTAATAATTTAAGGGGACTAAGGTAACTAAGGATAAGGATTTAATAATTATGGGTTTGAATGCTAATTTGAGAGGGGGAAAACTATTTAACCAAGTAAAAGAATTAATGGCCACTCTTCTAGAGGATTGTAACTGAAATTGACTTTAGAAATGGGTTAATAATATTTAATTATTAGTATGGACCTAATCCAATTAATGTAATATAGAAGTTTGTTGGTAGGAGTTAATTAAATGTATTATAGGTTTTATAACCCTTGCAATCTTTCTAAAAAAAAAGGCCGCCATTTCTAGATAATATTCCACCATGGTGTTTTTGTGCTAGGGAAATCGTGGAAAGGGCATGCTATCTACACGTAACATGTGCATAAATTCTACCCGTATTTGGCTTGGCTTGGGAGGACACTGTTAAAGGTTGGAAACCAGTTTTTTTATAGGTTAAATAGTGTAACTACCACGTGAGGAAACCCATATCTTTCATTCAATGCCATTTTCATCTCCTATTAGAAGTTGTCTCATTATTTCATTTGGTCAAACATTGTAAATATCTAATTACTGAGCAGGTAAATTTGCAACATTATTGTATGATGGAAAAGTGACATGCGAGGATGATAATTGACAAGTGACTCTTCCTCGCACCCAACCTCCCGAGGTCATGTCGAGATAGCCGGTGGGGATGGAATACACGTGGGGTGTAGATAAACAAGTTGGGTAATCTTATGTCTTCAACACACAATAATGGGATCTGTGAATCTAATCTAAGGAAGGCCCTCCTAACCTGAATAGGTGTGATGGATCGTTTGGCAATGATAGTTGCTCAAAGGCTCCAATTAATATCAAGCTCAGCCAATATCCTATCTATAGGTTGTTGAATACATGGAAACTGACCTATGGGTGCTTTGTATATATTTCTTGACAAGGTCATGAGAATGGTGATAAAAATATGTAGCTGATTCTCTGGGGTTTTATGGATGATTCTATGGTTTAGTCCAAAAATCCTTAGCTTGATTGGCTACTATGTTTAATAATGAGAGTTGTGCGATAATGTTTGGTGGGAGTGGAGAGGACCTAAATACTAACGTTCGCAGACAAACGTCAACATCGGATTGATTTGTAGGTCCATTGGGTTGTGGGGACCTGTGGATCACAACCATAAGTTTGTGGTCATTGTGGACATCCTATGGTCATATGAAGAATCAATCCCTAATTATGAGTATCCAGTAATCATATGCCTTTTCAGCTTCTATGTTTAGAACTAGAAGTTGCATGATTTTATCGGAGTACCTAACAAGTGTTCTGGAAACTTGGATACATAAGCTAGTGTCTATATCAACGAGGTTGTCTCCTACGTTTGGTTGTGGGACTAGTGGGATCACAACCGAATGTTTTCTCTCTTTTGGGTCCTTCTACAATCATACAGATATCTATCAAGGAAGTCTATAATTTGGTTGATTTGACCAGAACGTGTGTGCTTTGTCGTCTTCTATGTTTAATACTCTTAGCTGTGTGCTAAATTCTTGTAGGTCTATTGTTGTTCAGAAGATATGAATTCTAAGATTTTGGTCTATGTCAGTTATTGCTGCAACAAGATTTGGTTGTGGCACGATTGACTCAAAAACATATTCTCTGGTCTCCCTAGGTCCCATGATTGTCATACAAGATCAATATAAACTTAACTGAAACAAAATAAACTAATTATGCAAGATATATCTACAACGTATATGTATTCCTCTATTTTTTTGTATTTTTGATAGAATTCTTGATAGAATTGAAAAATAAACTAATCTAATATATTCAGAAAATGAAAACTAATCTAATAAAAAAATTAAAACAAGCAAGGTAACCCGGTGTAGCTACTTGCCTGTGCAGTTGTGAGTTTATCCTAAATAACTAAATAGCTTATTAACTTAATTGAAAGACTCTTGATCCTACCTCTGAAGTGAGGAATGAATCATAGTTTTTGAGAAATTATCAATCCCCACAGCTTCCCCAGAAATATCGAAAATGAAATTTAACTAAAATGAAATATTTCACTACTCTATTTGATATGTTTTAACTAGAACTTTGACAGATAAAACCTGGAATTCATAGAACAGTGGCAAATCCAGTAGTGTATGACTTTGTCCCCTCAAAATGATCTCCTCGTTCCTTCATGTTCACGTGAAACCAGAAGAGCGTGTATATGCTAGCATCAATAGAAGAAGGTACTTGAACAATGACAGCTTTGGACATAGACCAAATATAATGTGAGTAGGAGAGGGACAACACAAGTGATAGAGCTTGGTGTATGCAATTCCTAGTAGGATTTATTGCAGGTATACAACACAAGTGTACCGAGAGATTCTAGAATCTACCTTCTTTGAAGAACACAACCTGCAACTCTAATGTATTTAATCTACAAATGACACTACTCTGATCTAAACTAATTTTCATGAACAACAATGAACAAGACTGAAGTAAGAAGATCAAACGGCTTCTAACAACAAAGGAAAAACTAGCATGGATGCAAAACATGAAAACAAAATGGATTCTAATCAAGAAATTGAAAGACCTAAACAATGGAAATGAGAAGTTGAGGGGCCATTGGCTTGGAAACAAGCTGGATATTTATATATTTCACATTCACCCAAAGGTAATTCCTTTTAGAACTCTTTTACCATTAAACAATGAAGAAACACTATTCCAGGGAACATAAAACATTAATACAAGCTAAGGTGGTTGAGAAAAGCGGGTAAATGTTGAAAAATTACACAATTCGTGATTAAAAGAACGTACTGGAGAATGCGTAATGGACCACCACCCTGAGCAGGGTGGCAGTTACAGGACCACCACCCTGGCAGGGCAAGGTAAGTAGTAGTCATGAGACCACCGTCCTAGTAGGGCGGGTGGTTTCATCACTGAAGGTCAAAAAGCTAGAAAAAGAAAGGCAGAGGATAAAACAAAGCACAAGGAACTTGGACAAAGCATTTGGGATGATAACATATACTTCGCGAGCTTCTCTTGATCCCGAATACCTTGCGAGGTGACCTGTATTATCATTGGGGCATGTGTAACATCGTTCCGGTGGTGCAGTACCCTATAATTTTGGGTACGTACATATTGCCCCCCTCGGAGATGCATTTTAACCCTGAAGAGGCGTAAAATGGTGGGTCCGAGTATGGTGGTCCCAAAACGAGAAGCTAGAAATTATACCTGGACATGCCCATGTGTCAAAATGTCGCCAACCGAGTTCCCACTACCTACAAAATGGAAAGAGGACTCAACTGCAGATAGATAAAAAAAATCAAAAAATAAATACTAAATTATTATCAAATGAGGACTTACCATTTTGTGCAGCGATAAGAACTTATCTCCGTCGGCACTCAAAACTTGCGAAAGGGGCATTCAAAATGAGTCAAAACACCATATATATATAAAACATGTTTATTTTCCTATTCATTTACACGTGTTGATTTGATATATTTTGAGCTCTGGGACCCACGGTGATGGTTTTCGACGAGAGCATAGTCGAAACGTTTGTAGTGAGATAGCGATCATGCCCTCCGCAAGCAGAAACCTCGACCTGCGAGATCTAAGGTTAGTTCTTCTTGATTTAATGTTTTTGCACCCAAAATGTTAAAATGATGAAATTTTTGTTTGCGGGGGGTTTATTTTTAGAAATTTTAGTTTTAAATGTGTCTCTTAGGGGGGACGCCTAATGGGTAGGCGTCCGTTTTAGCTAAAATGGTCAATTTTTACATTTTTGAGCATTTTTAGGGCATACAACCCATTTGTAGTTGCGGGACAGGACCGCTGCCCTGAGCAGGGGCGGCAATTACGGGGACTGCCGCTTTTCAAGGTGGCGGTTATGGAACCACCTCCCCTACTCAGGGCAGCGGTCCTCTACAGAGTGTTAAAACAACACTATTTTTCTTTTGTTTTTGCATTTTTAGTGTCCCTACTTGTTTTAATGATTTTTCTAATGCAATTTTGACACTAACTTGCTTCTTTTTGCATGTTTTTGGGTGTTTTGTAGAAGAAGGAAGAGTACATTAGATGGAGCTGAGAGAGGGAGTGTGAGTGGCTTTCAACAGTGTTAGATTCTCTCTCTTAGGCTGAGCAGGATATTCTCCAGTGGGCAGGTATATTGAGGATAGCACGGGTTCCCCATGTTGCAGCTGCCAGTCACATACTATGTGACTTATTTTCTTACTGGGATGCAGATCGGAACACCTTCCAATTTCCAGGTGTTAGGAGGAGTGGACCATCATCCTGGAGGATATCTACTACATTTTGGGAGTCCCGATTATTGGGAGGAGAGTTTCATTTGATACAATAGTATCCAGAGCTCAAGTGACTCAGTGGGCCACCTATATGGGAGACATAGTTGTCTCCACTGGTTCAAAGAAGGGGGTGAAGGTCCGTTCTATTCCCAGCTTGCCCATCCCTCTGATCCACAGGCCATTATGGGCATCCTTGCTTTGTGATTGATCAGGGACAAGGGAGGGGATAATTTGATCTATTGTTGGGCCCCCATCATCACACAGATTGAGGCACATGGTAAGATTTATGCCTAGGGAGTCGATATACTTGGGACCAAATATCACAACTTATACAAGGTGGTTCGATTATAGGGATAGTCGCTGAGCTATCCGACCTTAGTTATGAGTTGGGTCTATGAGCACATTATCCCTTATGGGAGAGGCATAGAGGTGGAGGATCTCGGGGTTGTGAGGGTAGTGAGTTAGATAGGGATGACAGTTATTAGAGCACCCCACCAGTCAATTGCTTCCCTGACTACTACAGATATGGAGGCCACTCCTTATCAGGCCATGGAAGGGGTATGGGGAGAGGAGACCTTTACTTTGATTTAATTGCTCTACTACAGGGCAACATGTGGATAGGACGGGGAAGGTAGAGACGCACCCCTTTGATCTAGTGCCTCAGCAGTTTGGCCTTTCTTATATTTATATGCTTCCCCTAGTGGTACCAGTTTTCAGATTAGTTTGAGAGGCTAGGGGAGGTCCTAGAGGTCGAGGTTGGATTGTTGTTACTCCAGGTGTCCCTATTGTAGCTAGGAGGGTGGTATGTGCTCGAGAGAGAGACGGTGCTCCTCAGGAACCTTTACTTCAGATTTCTGTCATTCCTACCCATAGTAGTGATGATTCCATTGATATAGACTCTGAGTCTGAGGAGTTCACAGGGGGAGAGACAGAGGAGGAGACCGAGGACATGGAGATCAGTGAGTCAGGTGAGGGAGAGGATAATGATCCCGAGTGGCATTACACTCGAGAGATCCTATAGGCTGAGAGGGCAGATAAAAGTGTGGAGAGGGTGACTCTAGTCTCAGAGGAGGTTAATTTCTCAGGACCTAGGTAGAGAGGATGATTCTGTGGTAGGACACCATGTTGCCCCAGACGTAGGAGGGGGACACCAGTCAGCGACAACGTTCGTAGTAGGTGTGGATTCCCGAGATCCTTCTTGGAGGCACAGAGATTTGAGTGAGTTGTCACTCTTCTTTTGATATTTGTTTTAGCTAGAATTGCCTTACTTGCTATCTCTTTTTGTTTTACTTACTCTTGGTTTTATCCTTGATCATTTTCTAACTCGTTTCCTCCTTTGTTTGCAGTGACTGCTGATGAGTGGCGAGACTTGATTCACCGAGTGTGTACCGATACCCTACTTCTCCCCTCAAAGAAGACTCGTGCTGAGATTTCCGTGGACGTGGGGGAGCCCTCAGTAGCCAGTAGGCACATTGATTTTTTTGCCTCGATTCGGCACACAGCGAAGATCATGACTTCTCTCCATGCGGAGGTAGCTAGATATAGGATAGTCGAGCACCTGATGAGAAGGAGCCAATTCTTGTAGCGAGATAGTAGCTACCGGGTGTGACCGCGATCCCTTAGTGCATTCGGAGTGCCGGTTGTAGCTAGAGTCCTAGATGTGGTCGTGCACCTTTTGAGGGGATCCTATAGGGATTGAGAGGCCACTTGGCTCTTTTTGTAGTGACTCTTGCTAGATTTTTTATACAAGCATTTTGTATTTTCCAGGCTCATTGAGCGTTTTGACCATGCCTAGTGCATGATGGCATTGTACATGAAACCTAATTATATATATATATATATATATATATATATATACCTCTTTTTGGATCTAGATCTCTTTTTTCCTAGAGTTTTGTGATTCATTTCCACATGTATACTAGATGTTTATTAGAATTTTTGTTTTTATATGCTTTTCAGAATGTATGCAATGGAGAACAAATATCACGAATGTTTTTTCTTTTTGTATTTCGTGATGTTGATGTATGATGATGTAGACTCCATGTGATCTTGAACTTTAGTTTCTATAAGCAATTTTCTGGGTACTTCATATTTTTTTAACAAAATGTGATGATGAGCTGGTATGATGAATAGATGAACTTTCCCAACTCCTAACTCCATGCAACTAGTAAGATGCAAGGGCTCACCACCGAGAGCTAGAAAGGGCACAAGCTATGAGGTGTGTTGAAATGGTAATGATGGGAGATAGACAAAGAGTTAGTGGAACCAGATAAGGATGCTGCAAACCTATCTTACTCAAGTGACACCATAGTTTAGAATGCGAACTTGCTTTGCATTTTATCCAAACTTAGATCTGTAGATGGCCACTTGGTTGACAAAATCTGGTTTTCAAGGTTTTGAACTCTCTTGGAATTTTAGACATCTGATTCATTTTTTTTGACTCAAGATTTCAAAGGTTTGTTTGAACTATTTACTTATGACTTTCAACGTTTTACTGTCAAGAGGACCCCCTACACCTTGCCCCATGCTACTAGTAGGAAGCATGGGCTTAATCACCATGGATAAGGCACATGCGAGTAAAGGCATTTCCATCCTTTCCCAACCCTACGTCACTAGTAAGAGATGCAAGCTCAACACCGAAGGTTGGTAGGGCAAGGAAATGTGTAAAAGAAAAATTTTCTATTTGATTTAGACTTGACTTACTTGAGTAAAATGTCAGAATGTTTCTCATTTCCAAAGAGATACATATACAGGATAGATGTGACACCATGAAGCTTCTAGAACAGACCATAGGCAAGACACCTATCCTAGGAAGAAACCAAAAGTGAGAACAAGCATGCAGGCCTTAGTATGGCTACCATTAAGACTTTGTAATATCTTTCTTTAATTGATGAAATTATTCTGAAACCGATCGATGATGTTATGAAAATGAAGAAGTATGATTTGAATGCTCCTGTCAATACTATAAGAAGTTTGTAATGAATTGCTTAAGAATAAGTCCCTTGATCGCCAAATTTTATGAAATGAGTGAACAAAATGAGCCTAACTAAAAGAATATGTAATGTAGATATAATTATACAAGTAGTGTTGATGCTTCATGCGTAAAACCATTTAAGATGCAAGGAATTGACTGATTCATTCAATTCCTCACCCTCCAATGTGCCATAAGATATATGCATCGTTCCCGTAGTCTTTCATGACTCGATATGGGCCCAACCATTTGGGCCAGAACTTTTCTTCCTTCATTGGTTTTCTTATTGATCTAGCTGTCTAGTCTTAGAACTAGATCTCCTTCATATATTTCTCTCTCATAGACCTTTTTTGTTATACTGTTGACACATCTGGTCAACATAGGCTCTATGTCATTTTTTCAACGTTTAACTTGGCCTCGTCTAGGATTTCTAGTTGGGAGAGGTGTGCCTCCCTATAATATTCTTTATCCAGAATCCCTTGTAATGAGATGTAGAGACTGGGTATTTCAACCTCAAGCGGGAGAACTACTTCTGCCCCAAATACCAGTGAGAAAGGAGTTGCTCATGTTGGTGTTCTTATTGAGGTTCGATGGGCCCATAAGGCTGGATATAGTTTTAAATTCCAATCTCGCTTGTTCTCCTTAACTATTTTGAGGAGAATAGCTTTCAACATTTTGTTTGTCACTTCAGCCTACCCATTGGCTTGAGGGTAGTAAAGAGAGGCCATGTGATGGTTTATCTTGAACTTGCTACATATCTCACGAACCTCATCGTTCTTAAAGGATGTGCCATTATCTGAGATAATGACTTGTGGGACACCATACCTACAGATACTTTGGTTCAAAATGAATTTAGCAATCACCGAACCTGGTATAGTGGTGAGAGGCATGGTCTCCACCTATTTGGTAAAATATTCTGTGGCTGTGATTATGAAATTATGGCCATTGGTTGATGAGGGAGAGAATTTCCCTATCAAGTCTAGACCCCATGTGGAGAAGGGCCATGGAGTCACTATTGGTTTCAGGGATTGTGCTGGCATGTGCATTTCGTGAGAGAATTCTCGGCATTTGTGGCACTTACGTACAAATTCCACTGCATCATGTTCAAGAGTGGGCCAAAAATAGCCCATCCAATGTATTTTGCGAGCGGTGGTGTGACCACCAAAGTGGCCCCCACATATCCCATTGTGGGATTCATGAAGAATCCTCTTGGATTCTTCTATGTCTAAGCATCTTAGAAGCATGTTGTCAAATGATCTACGATAGAGCACTTGATCTAAAACAATATATTTAGCAGTAATAATGCATAACCACCTTCTTTGGTGTGGCGTGGCACCTTCTGGATATGTATGGTCCATGATAAAATTGATAATATGAGTATACCAAGGACATACAAAGATGGGAGGTCTGGTTTCGATGTAATATATATATATTCATTGGGAAAGTCGAGGTCTACTAGATCACCTCTGTCTAACGGGTTGTTGGCTACCAATCTGTAATTATTTGTCCCTTAACGGATTTTTAGTTTATAAATGTTAAATCAAATTCACCCATTAAGGTTATGAAACGTCCAGAATTTTTAGACAAGAACCCTTGCGTGAGGAATGACCGTAAATGGTCCGTTTTTACAATGACCCTTGTTTCTTGATTTAACATGTAATGTCTTAAACTTTTTTTTGCAAAAATTATGGCAAGGCATTCTCTCTCTACCTGTGTGTAATGTGTTTCATAATCGAGAAATGTTCAGCTAATGAAATAGACCACACGTTCTCATTTATCATCACCTTCTTGAGCCAACATGTAAGCTAATAAGACATTCGTATCTCATGAGTATAGGATCAAAGGGTGGTCTGGCTTGGGAGGCATTAGTGTGGGTGGTGACAACAAGAAGCACTTAACTGCTTTGAAGGCCTTGTTGCAATCTTTAGTCAAATCGATGCTCTAATCCTTTTAGAGTAGATTGTTGATTGGATGAATGACAAAGCTTAAATCTAGGATAAAGCTTTGGATTGCTCCAAGTTTCCCAAGAAATGACCTGATTCTAGACTCATCCGAAGGTGGGATCATTTCGAGAATAGCCCATATTTTGACCGGATCAACATCAATCCCTCATGAAGATATAATGTATCCTAGAATTTTGCCTCATGTTACACCGAACACACACTTCTTTGGGTTTAATGTGACTCCATATTCAATCAATCATGAGAGAATGATGTGGATAACTTCCAGGTGATCACAGTGCTTCTTGGCCTTGGCCAACAAGTCATCTACGTAGGACTCCACAATCTTATGAATAAGATCATGAAATGTGTATGTCATCACCCACTGGTATGTAGTGCTAGCATTTTTGAGACTGAATGGCATAACAACGTAGCAATAAGTTCCCCAAGGAGTTATAAATGTGGTTTTGGCCTGGTCTTGTTTAGATATTCTGATTTGATTATATCCCGAGAACCCATCCATGAGAGACAAAAGCTCAAATCTAGTTGTTGCGTCAACGATGACGTCAATGGATGGTAATGGGAAATCATCCTTAGGACAAGATTTGTTAATATCCTGAAAATCTATGCAAATGCTTATCTTCCCATTCTTTTTTAGAATGGGAACAATATTAGATACCCATTGTGAATAGTTGACGGGCTTAATGAATCCTACTTAGAGAAGTTTTACTACTTCCTCTTTTACCATGAGAGCTACTTTTGGTTTCATTGGTCTTGATTTTTGTTTAATTGGCTTTGCATCTGGTTTGGTGACAAGATTATGTACTGCAATGTGCGGTGCAATTCCTATCATTTCTTTATAATTAAATATGAAATCCTTTTGATGTTCTCTGATAATTTGGGTGTGTATTTCTATCTCTTCTGGAGTTAGCGAAGATCCTAGTTTCAAGATCTTTAGTTCTTCCTCCGTTCTGATATTTATGTCAATGGTTTCTTCTATCAAAGAAGCATTACCTTCTTCAAATTTAGGTGAGGTTGAAGGTAGTTCCAATATTTCTCTATTCTCTACCTCGTAGATATAGAGATCTTTCGATGGAGGAGGCTCTACCATGGGATTTCCAAAGTAGGAAGAGGAGTGTGGTATTAGGGAAAGATCAACTATACGGTGAGCAAGGTGTAGCTCTGTATAGGCATTTAGATATTTGACAGTGAGTTTATCACTGTCAACATGATGTAAGATAAAAGACTCATTCTCATCTGCATGTGTTAGAAGAAGGTTCGTTGATATTTTCTTCACCAATGGTTCAGTACGAAGTGATACCCTGAAACTTGTATCTTCTAACTCATTAATTGGGGTAAAGCATGAAGCTAAGGTTGCTATTGAATCTGTGAGAAGGTTCTGTTCTCATGGGATTGCCTCAATGGATATGAAGTCAAATCCTTTGCTTAGATTTAATATTGTTGTTTTATAGAGCTATAAATGCTCAGCTCTAGTCTCATATACTTCAGAGACTTGGTTTGAAACTAATTGTGAGTCTCCTAACACTCTGATGTCATTAATACCGATCCTTTTGTCTATGATGAGGCCAAGGAGGAGGGCTTCATACTCAACTTTGTTGTTTGTACGTTCAAAGTTTAACTTAAAAGCAGAAGGTAGGATCTTTCCCTCAGGAGAAGTAAAGATCACACCTACCCCGGCTCCATAGCGACATCTAGCTCCATCAAAGTGGAGAGTCCAATATTTACTAGGAAAAATGGATGTTGGGACATTATTTGCATCTGTTTCTTCTATTTCGGTTACTTCTACCATGTAAATTTCCTCTGCTGGAAGAGAACCAACTCCTAGGGTACATCCCATACCTATGGAATCAAATGGTAGGAAAATTGGTAGATCTTGTTCTAGTAATTCAACAATTTTTGTATTAGTTCCTAATGACATTGTTTCTACAATGTTAGCTTCATCCTTGAGGGCTGGGATGCCTTTGACTAGGTTTGTAATTTCTAGTTCTGTTGTAGGTATTAATTTTTCTTCCGGTTTTGAGTCGATTGGCTTGTTAAGTTGGTTTTTTGGGAGTTAAAACTCATATTGAACACCTGGTCTTTTCTTCAGGTCTGCTAGGTGTATGTCGAATGGTTTTGGGTCACCTTTTGCTATGAATATCTTTCCTAGGTGTAATAATCTTATTTCCTAGAATAACGTAGAAGGGATTACTTTCATACGATGTATCCATGGTCGACCAAGGATCATATTATAGTTGGTTTCGTGATCTATGATATAAAAATTGATGAGGATTGTCTTGGGTCTGAAGGTGACTGGAAATATTATAGTCCCAATTGAAGTAGCCTTAAGGCTATCATAACCTCTTAGCGTATTTCTTGTTGTGGAATAGTTTGTTTCTCCATATCCTAGCTTTTGAAGGAAAGAGAAGGGGACAATGTTAACTGCTGCCCCATTGTCAACCATTGCACATTTAATGTAATTATTGTAAACCCACACCTGTAAATGCAAGGATGGATCACCTCTACATGAAATTTCAGCATCTGTCGACATTTTATTTATGTCAAATATAAACTCGGTATCTCTATTTGGCTTCCCTGGAGGGTGGATATCGAAGTATATATGGTTTACTTGCATTTCGGGAGGTGGAGTGATGTTAATTAAATGACCTAGACCTAGTGCTTCTAAAAGAGCAGCCCTATGGGCAGGGGAGTTTTTCAACAAGTCCAAAAAGGAGATGTGAGAAAAGGCCTTTGTTAAGTCATTAATTAAATCATAAACACCGATGGGTTTTACCAACATTTGTTGAATGTTATCTGGTTCTAGTAGATATATTGGATTTGGCTGAGAAGAATATTCTCGTGTTCTTGTTATGGCTTCTACATGCAGCTCAGTATCTAACTCTACTAGACCAACTATCTTGGTTCGTGGCTGATTTCCTAATTGCGGTGCGACATGTGGATTTAGTGAAGTTGAGGCTTCATGATCATTATTTCCTGTCATTACACCTTTGTTTATCCCATTTGGATTTAATTTATTATTGTTATTATGATTTGGAATTGGATCATTGAAGATCTTAAGAGGTGCATTTTGAGGGGAAACTGCCCCTGTGAAAGTATTTGGCATAGGTGTCACAGAATCTATTAAGAATATATCTATGAAGAGTTGTCTTTGTTCTTCTAGCAAATGTTGCATGAACTTATTGTAATTATGGCAAGTCCTAGTGTCATGGCCTCAAATTTTGTGGAAACCATAATACGAGTTGGGATTATAACTCCTAGGTTGTTGGTTTGGCATGTGTTGTGGTCCAAAACTATGATTAAACTGTTGAATATTAGGATTAAAGTTTTGCATTTTTGCCTTTGGTTTTGGTTTTGATATCCAGTTGAGTTTTTATTTGGACCCTGTGTCTGGATCTGTCGTCGTCATCATTGTTGTTGTTGAGGATGATCAAAATCCACTGCGTTGATTGTTGGGGTAAAATTGTTGTTTCATTGATTTTTAACTGGTGGTGGAACATTTACAACGTTTTCTCTTTTAGTTTGGTCAGTCACTCCATCTGTTGTCACTCCGCGGTTTTTGTTAAGGATTTTAGTCTTGATTGGTGTTTGTGGAAGTAGGATAGGTTGTAGTGTTTTGGTTGGGGATGATTAACCTCCCATTTGTTCCATATGTCTTACAGCCACTATCTATTACAGCTTGATCTATTCAGAGAGCGCTCTCGAGCACTTCATCATAAGTTCTTAGTGGGAACTTCTGGACCTCTTCTGTTATCTCTCTGCTGAGAGAATGAAGGAATAAATCAGATAGTTCCATCTGATCCATGTTTGGAGTGCTTGCTGAAGAATAGAGGACTGTACACCATATTTGGATGAAATGAGCAACAAATTCATTGTGTTCTTGTTTAATATGCAAGAATTCCTTGATTCCTATTCTCAACAATTTATTCATGTCAAACGCCTTGATGAACTCTGAAACGAGTTGTTTAAATGAATGTATTGAGGCTTCAGGTGTTTTGTAATACCAATCAAGGGAAATACCCTCTAAAGTTTTGGGAAATATTTTAGCAATAACTCCATCCCAAGGGAGTAGTTCTCGAATGGCTGTGGCATAGGTCTTAATATGTGCATTCGGGTCTCCCTTCCCTTTGTACTTGAGTAGATTGGGGAGAGGTCTTGGAAGCATGACGCTTTGTATAGTCAAGTCTAAAGGTTCTTTCAAATATTCTGAATAAGTCCCTATCGTATAGGTTTCGACCATTGATGGTGCTTGCTAAGGGGGTGGAGGTGGAATGGGTTGTTGATATGACGTAGCATATGTATTTGTAGGGGCATAAGGAAATCCCTGTGGTTGAGAGAACATGCTAGGAGAAGAGAACATATCTCCTTGTGGTGATTTGGAATACATGTTTAAGTATGGGAGAGCATTGCTTAGGAATGGGTTGTTTTGTGCTAAGCTGGGAGGTATCATATTCTCAACTAGAGTGGAATTTGAAAACATGATTCTAGTTGCCATTTTTTGTAAATATTGAGGAGGCATGCCCAACGTGCCTGTTCCTATGAGGAGGTCTACTTGGCTAGGATGATGTGGAGGTTTGGAAGTTCTTTCTTGCATGATCTGTGAATTTTGATTTGCTTGAGCTAGTTCCAACCCTCTAACCTTCTCAACTAAGGCTGAGATGACCTCGTTTGGTGAAGACATGGTATTTTGCCTTAGTGGCGGTTGTTGTACACCTTGAGGTTGTATAGGCATATGGTACCTCGCTATGAACTGATCCTTGCCCTACAAAGTTTCAATGAGGGCATTTCCTATAGGTGGAGGAATGGGTTTGTTTTCTTGGAACAAGACCTCGGGTTATGTTTGCAAACCTCCTATAGGTGGGTACATATTTTGAGAGCGTTGTTCACTCCTAGGATAACTTGCTAAGTATTTTTCATCTAAAAAAAATATGGATCTGACTATCTACTAATCTGTGGTCTAAGAAACACCCGAGGAGATGAACCAGATTCTCCAATGAGCATCATGTTGTTTGAGCCTGAAGGCTCTAGTTGTTGCATTTGAGTGAGCTGATCCAACTCCTCTATTTGGAAAGAAGAACTATATCTAGTCCTTTGAGGTGGAGTTTGTGTTGACAATTGGTTATTTGAATAATGATCACCCCATGCTGAAAGCGAGGGTGACGGTTTTCTATTTAATTAATCATAGTATGCGTCATATCTTGACATATTTGGGGGGTATATAAATACCCACAGAATAATGGGAGGAAGCGAAGGTGGATAAAACTAAAAAGAAGAGTGTGAAAGTGAAGCAACTATTCCTTTAACATCGAGTTCACCAATTTTGTATGATGGAAAAGTGACATGCGAGGATGATAACTGAAAAGTGACTCTTCCTTGCACCTGACCTCCTGAGGTCATGCCGAGACAGCCGGTGGTGAT
Organism: Taxus chinensis; assembly: GCA_019776745.2. Lineage (NCBI taxonomy): Eukaryota > Viridiplantae > Streptophyta > Pinopsida > Cupressales > Taxaceae > Taxus > Taxus chinensis. The sequence goes on along the minus strand of CM034146.1, from coordinate 720,767,232 downwards.
GGAATACACGTGGGGTGTAGATAAACTACTTGGGTAATCTTATGTCTTGAACACGCAATAATGGGTCTACGAATATAAGGCAAAGACGCCCCTCCTAACATGAATATGTGTGATGGATCATTTGGCGAGGATAGCTACTCGAAGGCTCCAATCAATATCAAGGTTAGCTGAGACCCATCTATAGGTTGCTGAATATGTGGAAACTGACCTGTGGGTGCTTTGTATATATTTCCTGACAAGGTCATGAGAATGGTGGTAAAAATGTGTAGTGGATTCTCTAGGGTTTTATGGATGATTCTCTGGTTTAGTCCAGAAATCCTTAGCTTGATTGGCTGTTATGTTTAATAATGAGAGTTGTACGATAATGTCTAGTGGGAGTGGAGAGGACCTAAATACTAACGTTCGCAGACCAGCATCAACGTCGGATTGATTTGTAGGTCCGTTGGTTTGTGGGACCTGTGGATCACAACCATAAGTTCATGGTCATTGTGGACCTCCTATGGTCATATGAAGAATCAATCCCTAATTCTGAGTATCCAATAATTGTATGCCTTTTCGGCCTCTATGTTTAGAACTAGAAGTTGCACAATTTTCTCAGAGTACCTAACAGGTGTTCTGACAACTTGGATACGTAAGCTAGTGTCTATATCAACGAGGAGGTCTCCTGTGTCTAGCTGTGGGACTAGTGGATCATAATCGAATGTTTGCTCTCTTTTAGGTCCTTCTACAGTAATACAGATATCTATCAAGGCAGTCTATAATTTGGCTGATTTGACCAGAACGTGTGTGCTTTGTCGTCTTATATGTTTAATCCTCTTAGCTATGTGCTGATTTCTTGTAGGTCTATTGTTGTTCAGAAGACCTCAATTCTAATATTTTAGTCTATGTCAGTTAATGCTACAACAAGATTTGGTTGAGGCACGATTGGCTCAAAAATGTATTCCCTAGGCTCCTTAGGCCCCGTGATTGGCATACAAGATCAATATAAACCTAACGGAAACAAAATAAACTAATTATGCAAGACATATCTACAACATATATATATTCCTCTATATTTTTGTATTTTTGATAGAATTTTTAATAGAATTGAAAGAGCAACTAATCTAATATATTTAGAAAATGAAAACTAATCTAATAACAAAATCTAAAACAAGCAAGGTAGCCCGGTGTAGCTACTTGCCTGTGTAGTTGTGAATTTATCCTAAATAACTAAATAGCTGAGTTAACTTAATTAAAAGACTTTCAATCCTACCTCAGAAGTGAGGAATGAATCATAGTTTCTGAGAAACTATCAATCCCCATAGCTTCCCCGGAAATATTGAAAGTGAATTTTAACTGAAATGAAATAATTCACTAATCTATTTGATATGTTTTAACTAGAACTTTGACAGATAAAACCTGGAATTTGCAGAACAGTGGCGAATCCAGTAGTGTATGAATTTATCCCCTCATAATGATCTCCTCGTTCCTTCATGTTCATGTGAATCTATAAGAGCGTGTATATGCTAGCATCAACAGAAGAAGGTATTTGAACAATGGTAGCTTTGGATATAGACCAAATATAATGCGAGTAGGAGAGGGACAACGCAAGTGACAGAGCTTGGCATATGCAATTCCTAACGTAGGATTTATTACGGGAATACAACACAAGTGTACCGAGAGATTATAGAATCTACCTTCTGTGAAGAACACAACCTGCAACTCTAATGGATTCAATCTACAAATGACACTACTCTGCTCTAAACTAATTTACACGAACAATAATGAACAAGACTGAAGCAAGAAGATCGAATAGCTTCTAATAGCAAAGGAAAAACTAGCATGGATGCAAAACATGAAAACAAAATGAATTCTAAGCAAGAAATTGAAAGACTAAACAATGGAAATGAGAAGTTGAGGGGCCATTGGCTTAAAAAAAAGCTAGCTATTTGTAGATTTCACATTCACCCAAAGGTAATTCCTATTAGAACTCTTTTACCAGTAAACAATGAAGAAACACTATTCTAGGGAACATAAAACATTAATACGAGCTAAGGCGGTTGAGAAAAACTGGTAAATGTTGAAAAATTACACAAGTCACGATCAAAATAATGTGCTAGAGAATGCATAAAGGACCGCCACCCTGAGCAGGGTGGTGGTTACAGGACCAATACCTTCGCAGGGCGGCGGTTTCATCACTGAAGGTCAAAAAGATAGAAAAAGAAAGGCAGAGGATAAAACAAAGCACAAGGAACTTGGACAAAGCATTTAGGATGCTAACATATACTTCGTGAGATTCTCTAGATCCTGAACACCTTGCGAGGTGACCTGTATCATCATTGGGGCATGTGTAACATTGTTCCGATGGTGCAGTACCCTACAATTTTGGGTACATACAGTTACCATAGTTTTTCAGGGTGATTTTTCACCTATGGATCTGAAATAAAGTGCAAGATTTATTATGCAAGGAAGATGACATTTTTGAGAGCCTGTCAGGATGCCCATGCCTTGTCAAACCTGTGCCACATGTTATACTCCCCTCCTGTCCCCGCCAACTCCATTAACACTCTTTAACTAATCGCAATCAATTTCCCCAATGCTTCCCCCCCTTTTTAAAATTTAATTATATTTTATTAATTTTCATGGTGACACTATACCCTATATAATAATGTTCAACAATTTCATTTACTCATCTTAAAATTACAAGATTTGAACAAGAAAAAATATTCCAAAAGCACTCAAATAAGTATGAAATTTACCTAAACCACTAGTAAAAATTATGTGTGTCCTCTTAATATGTTTGAAGCATTCAAAACCATGTTCTAGAGTCAATATTCCAAAAATAATTACCATAAAAGATAAATCAATCACAAGAAAGTAAGACACTACAAATATTTTTCATGTGAACAAGTTGCAAACATGGGGGATTCATAAATCAAAGAATTCCCTACCAGGTGAGTTCATAGAGGGGTGTTTAAAACTAATTGAAATGGAACCAATTAAATTTTCCAATATGAAGGGGTATAAGAGGATAAAATATAGAGGCTTTTAACAATTTATATGGTGGGTAGTGTATGTGGATGTGTATAGGGGGTGGATGAATAGTCATGGATTATATGAATACTCCCTAAATTTAGATTATTTTCATTGTGTATTTTTTCTAACTATTAACATGATTTTTAGAGAAAAAACATATTTTTTTGAGCAACAACACTAAATATGAATCGCTATAACTTACTTCATAGTATCATACCTTAGGCATATTTTTTTTCATTTGATTCTATTTTTTAGGAAAACAAATTTCTTGAAGACTAATAAATATAACTAATAAGAATGAAACCACTTATGATCCTTCATACTAGTATACAATATTTTATCAGTGATAAAAACATTATAAGCTAAACAAATAGAAACATCAAATTAAACATACCAATCGATTGTAATTTTCGAGTCCAATATGAATTTCATCAAGGTTTTAAATTGAAATATAATAAAATTAGGAAGAAATGTAACATATTGAACAAAAAATGAAGAGCAAGGAAAAACAATGGGTTTAAATAATGTTATAAAGAAAGTGGGTAGTTAGTATATATGGTAAGGTAAGGAGTATTTTTAATGATTTTTTTTAATGAGAGGGGGTGAAAATATTAAAATATTGAGATGGAAACTTAGAAATAGTGGTATTATTTAATATCCTATGATTACTAGTGACATACAATAAGTTTACATTCTTACTCCGCAATGGTTGTCAGAGATAGTCACAGATTTATATAGATATTACATTGCACTAGGAGGATTGCTACGTGTAGTTTTATGCCTCTTTAGAATAGTTCTAATGTAGGAAGTGTATGAATTGCAATTCATCCTAAATGATAACATTTTTGTATTGGTTTTACCTATTGTTAGGGTTTGAAGTCATTTTGTGTTATTAAATAGGGTTTTATGCAACTGTTATACCTAGGGTCTCACAAGAAGCCATATTCCTATTGATTGCACAAGCATAGAAAGTTTAAAAATGCAAGAAGCTCCCAATATAGAAATGCCAAATATGTATGTAACCACCAAATGGTATTATACCTAACTAATGTGTTTGGTTTCACCCTTTCTCACTGTACACTCCAAGATCAGAAAAAGCATATCTTTAAAAAATTTACTGTAATTTCACCATTCTATTAACAACTTACTAGCTTCTTGATTAGTGAAATATGTGAATGAATCTATCTTAATCTATTCTATTAAATTAAAAATTCTTTGAATAATTTACCTTGCAATTTACTATATATATGTATTCTAATGTACATGTTTAATTAGTACCATAAATATACCTCTTGGATCCAACCTTAATCTTGAGTTTAAATAATATTCCAAACTTTTGAATTTTTCAAATTAAATCGATCATAAATTTTGAATCCCTTATCCACATAATTGCACACATGATTATCGATCCTTAAATGACTATTTACTATTCCTGGAAACAACTTCATTAAATAGATTAAACTTAATTATGAATATTAACTAAGTATTATCAATATTTATTATACACAATTACAAGCCAATCATGCAAACCTATTCACTATTTAAAATCTTGAGAATGATGTCATGAATAATCTTACAATAAATGTGATTTATTTCTAATGTAATTGTTGTAATAATATCTAGAAGGAAATGTCTCATATGAACATTTACCTAATATTGGGTGTGAAAAAATGGATCAAAAAATGCAAAGGCTGCGAATAATGGAGAGGCCGATGGGAGGAAACAAGAGAATCCGCAGGCATTGAAAGGGGATTCGATTGGGCTCGGCATGGGGTTGGATGGTTTTCAAGCCTGTAGAGGAGAGAAGTGTCATGGTGAACGGGATAAATCTGTTGTGAATCCATGCCCTAATCCTAGGGTTTCAAATAAAAAATTTTCTTCGTCCTGGATAAGTGAGTTGGGAAATGACTGTAGTAGGAAGATTTGGGTTGGGGCTTCTGTTAATGGCAGCTCGGATTAGGCCCATAAATCTTCATCTTTGAAAGAAGTGTTGGCTAATACAGGAGGAAAGTTCTCGGGAAGACAAGCATCATGCACTGAGACTTACCTGGTCGATTTGGTTGAGGGTGTTCCTTTGTTAAACATCGACAACCCAGAAGTTGAGGAATATTTCAAAAACTTATCTCAGGATGCATTGATTGGTAGGTTTAATAGATTTTGGCCTTCCTCCTCTGCATTATATCAATGGGTCTTCGAAAATTGGACCAATAAATGTGAAATCTCTCATTGTTTCAAGGGATTTTTTGTTATCAATTTTAGGGAATCTGAAGATTATCAACATTGTTTGATAGGTGGTCCTTGGTTTTGGGGACATAAGGGTCTATTTTTAACTCAATTATTTCTAGATTTCAATTCGAATACTTATTTGGTGGCCAAAACACCGGTTTAGGTCAGGCTACCTAATTTCCCCTTAAATATGTGGTATGCCCTGGAAGATATCAGAAATGCTCTGGGAAAGTTTATTAAAGAGGATTTAGATAGAACACATTCGGCTATGTGTTCATATGCCTGAATGTGTATGGAAATTGATTTGAGCAAAGGAATACCTGACCAAATTAATCTTAAATTTGGTAATTTTCAGCATTCACAGGTCTTAGACTATGAGAATAATGCATTTCGATGTAGAATATGCAGAAAAATGGGTCATTTACAAGATTATTGCCCTTTAAATATGAAAAAAATCTGTAAAAAAGAATGGATCGTCTTCATCTAGTGGTTGGGGTTTTGTAAATCCAGATTTGGTATTCGCCTCAAATTTTAAAGATAATATGAGCACTCCTAACACAAGTGGTAAAATGGCTTCAAAGTAGGATGACTTAGAGAAGGGAATGCAAGGAAATCACTTTGTAGTAGGTGGAATAAAAAGGGAGCATACATCTGAAAATTTGGAATCATACTGGGATTCGGTGTCAGAAAATGTGATGGCTGTGGAGAATTCCAGTAAACTGGCACTGGTTATTGCGTTGGATCTTAGAAAGTGGCAAGAAGTAAAGAAAAGGAAAAATAAAAAGGGACGAATGGGCAGCATTGAAGATTATCTTCCATCGCATGGTGGGAAGTAATTTTGGGATAATCTATCTGTATGGTTAGTTTTTCTAGATGCATTTGTAAGATGGAAAGCAATTGTAGTCTTTGTTTATTTATGGCTAATAAATCCTTTTTGTTTTCCTGAGGTTTTGGCCTCAATTTTTGAATAGGGAATAGGTCCATTTAACCTGCTTTATCAATTTAAAAAATCTATAAGGAAAGGGACCAACGTAATATTAAATTACTATTGTTGAAGCCCTATCTATTTAAAATAAAAATTTGCGTTCATATAAAAAATGCCATAATACAATTTAAAAATAATTGTGGTCTAAATGTGGAATTTAGAAAATCAAATAGTTGTGTGAGACCCTTTACATCAGTGATATGGGCATTAGGGAGGTCAATTCAAACTAGAATAAAATAACATGTAGACATTTGTATGGAAAAGAAAGAAAATTTGACTTGAGTTGAACACCATATTAAAACCAAACATTCTATTTGCAACAATGGTACAAAAGTCTTTCCATTAGAAATCAGTCTCAAAAAAATAAAGGCTAAGAGAATGTATTGAAATGGAATAGGAATTGGAGGATGGACCTGAATCTTGCAGGTAGACCCATAGTCAAGAGTTTCAGTAATTTCTAGTAAAGAAAAATATTTCATTAGGTTTTTCCTTATGGTGATAAGTTTGACTGTAATGATTTCATTGAAACTTTTGTTTTTCCTTGTCATTTAGGGTTGTTTCATTCCCATCGTCTATGGTTGTCTTTTAAGTTAGTAAATATTTTTTATATTAACATTAGCTAGAATAACTATTCCAATTAACCTCTTTATTTTATGTTGCGATACTAAGTTGATTATAATGTCTACATACGAAGTCTGAAGTGCCCACTTCCCTTTGACACCTAATTTTTATACTAATCATAATACTGTTGATTATATTATGGACATGATTATGGACCTTATTATAGTATGATGATAGATGTTAGATCATGGATTATTGTTGACTTGATTCAGTTACGATGCATGATGATTATTAGAGGCATTTTAGATATTGATGATAATATACTATTTGACATGGTTATATTATGGATGTTGTTCAGACATGTGATATTTGGATAAGACCTAGAAATGGAAATTATTGGATTATGATATAGTTATTGATAAAACTGTAAATGATATTGTTATATTTCTTTGATGTTGTTGTGATTCATACATCTAAATGATTTTAGGAGTTATATTTATATTATTTTAGATGTTGTGATATGGCCACGAGGCTGAATGAGGTATGTTTTTTGCAGATTAAAATATCACAACAAACATCGAGGGATTGGACACCAACCACATTGCAATTATAGACGAATTCAACAAGGTCTCCATGGCAACTAGTATTTGTTTGTGCATGTTTGTGTGTGTTAGGGATTCGCATGGGGGGATCACTTTTAAATGTGACCAAGGGGTTTTATGTGTTTCTTTTATTTGTTTCCTTTGTTTATGTTTGCATGTGTTTATCTTGTGGTGCTTTTACCCTTTCATTAATTATTAAATGGTGTGTAAATATTGTGAGTAATCATATTTTTGAAATAAATAAATCAAATATGTCATAAGAAAGTAATTAATAGATTTTTCTACCTTGAATTAAGGTGTTGTAAGAGATGTGTAAGTTAACTTTTGAGTGTAAAACACTCCACCTTCTTGGAAATTCGAAATTGTCCTTGGAGGCTGATTTTGGAGGCTTGTGGGACAAGTTAAACTTATCTCATACCTCTTAAATTTAATTACCAACCATACCTATGGTTGGAGAGTTGAGATTAGACTTTTATGATGCTTTTTGAGAAGGCAAATTGTAGGTTTTAATTGCACTTTTCTTACATTATTTAGTTTCAGTCCTTTGGGATGTGGGTTCGATTTGAGTGTGTAAGTAAACTGTCATATTATTCACCCACCTATTTATTATGCATTATAGAATGAAGTTGACTTTGGGGGTTGGAATTGAGGATGTGTGATGTGACATCCTACATGGACCCACCTCATTCCCTTCCCTTCCCTCTTCTATTAAATTTGAATTCCTTGCATTGTTTTGGGGTTGCTTCATTTTTGGAGATTTTATTTTTGGGTGAATTCCTTGCTCTTTTGGGAGCTCTTGATTTGAAGAAGTGTTTGGAATAATGTTGCATGTTTGTGCTTAGCTGATTTGAACTAATTGCATTGGGATAAAACTTGTTTTTCTGGAACTTGGAACAACTCCATCATGGAGAGGTAGTATCTTGGCTCTTGAAATGCTCTTCTTTTATGAATGTATAGGTTAATGTATGAATGTTTTGGCATGTTTGTGGGCTGTTGGGTAGATGTCCTAGGAATGGTGTAGGAGAAGAGTATGGAGTATATTTTGAGGGAGACACAAGTGTGTTTTAGGGAGGTATAAGGTTGGAGGGATTTGGGATTTTGGTTCCACCTTACAAAGAAATAGCTTGCATTTCTTTGCTCATTATGGCATGCCATAAGAGGTTTGGGAGGCATAAGGAAATGTGAGGAATAAGGGGTACTTGGGGGAGGTATAAGGAATGAAAAGGATTTGATATAATATATTTTGGGGGTTTGTAATTCAGGTGGCGATACCCATTTCCCCTTTTGGGAGGCATAAGAAGCATCCCCCATAGTTTCTTGCTCGTTTGGCTTGCAGGATGAAGCCTCAAAAATGTTTTTCATGCTTTGATATAGTTGTAAACTACATTCTATTTTGGACTATGTTTTTATTGTGAAAGTGTTGCTTGTGTTTTTGTGGAAGCCTATTGTTTCCATGAGTTGGATCACATCTTTTATTGCATTGTGGTTGGGGCTCGGGGGCCAATGAAGAAGGGTGACTTCTCCTCTTCGTTGGATGTCTTGGTTGGGTGGAGAGCATTTCCTTTCCCCAAATGTTGTTGTGATCAAATTTGGAAGAATGAGAAATACGCATGTTGTTGTTATGGAGCAAGGAAAAAGATAGTTGGATAGTCCCTTGTTAAGATAAATTTTATTGTAACCTTTCCCACTTGAAGTGGGTGAACTTGTAAATTTTTTGTAATGGAAAGATGTTATGCTGATTATGAAAGTTGTAAAGTGAAATATAAAATAAATAAAATTTTTGTTTGTTTTCAAATGATGTGAAAGAAATTACTTTCAAAGAATAAAATAAGGATGTTACAAAGTTGTCTTTTGGAATCAATAAATGATGTACTACCTTTCTCAAATTACACTGTGGTATTGAATCTGATCTTTTAAATGTAATTGAAATATCTGATTGAAAGAAAGAAATGTGTATGAAGGGAATGTAGTACTCTATTTTGTGAAGTGCATGATTTGAAAAGAATAAAAGTTACATTCTTTTATTTATCATTGGATTTAAGGAATGAAACCTTTTTGAAACTAGCATGAAATGATTTCATTTGTAAGGCAATTAAAATAAGAACCATTGAGCTAATTTTGTTGTTTCAATTTTTGCTGCACGTTAAACTCTTTAACTTTTACCATAAATGAACAGACCGAACCAAAAATCAAAAAATAATAATGAAACATTAAAATTGAACATGCCAGGATATAAATGAGTTCAATTAGACAAAAACACTTAAAGGAAAATTTTCAAAACCTGGAAAAACAGAGTTCAAAGCTTTCACAGTCGATTTGCTGTCAAAGTTGTAAAATTTCAAATTGGAACTCAATCAAATAGATCTACCTCTCAAGTTTATCCTAAATCCACCCAAGAAAAATTATCCATGTCTATTTGACTTGTTGAGAGACGAAGAAGATCAAATTGAACAAATTTTATAAGTTAAATTTTACCAGGTTGCACTATAAAAGCTTGCAGGTCATTTTCTTGAAATTGACTCCTTAGAATTTATCAAAATAAAAATTTAATGATTCTTGAGTAAATAGGAAGTCTAGAGATTTCTATAAAGTCATCGTTTTCCAAAAATTAAGCTCTCTATAAAAATTTATGGCCCTTTGAAGTTTTTCTTCACTTGGCGTAAAAAAAAATTGCGAAAAATTTCGTTGGCAGGCCTGCAGGCCCAAATTTTTCCCTTAGCGCTTAAAAAAAAATTTGGGAAAATTTTCTATAGTTTCCCTGCCATCGCGCCAGCCCGCAGCCAATCAGAAGCTACCACATGGCATCACGAGGCATCGACGGAGGGGCTAGTTTATTTTTTCCTTTAGCATTTTCGAAAAATTTTGGGAAAATTTTCTAAAGTTTCCCCGCCACCCCGTTGCCCCGCAACTAATAAGAAGGTGCCACATGGCATCACGAGGTGTTGGCGGAGGTGCAGGTGAAGTTTACCCTTTTTTTCCATTCAGGGAGCTAAAACTCTTTTATCCCCACAGCCCCGCTTTCCCCGTGTGGCTTAGGAGGTTCCATGTGTCCATTGTGGACTTGCAGGAGTGCGTGTGCAAAGTTAACTTTTCACCCCACGCGGGAAATTTCCAAATTGTCTCCCGCCACCCCGTTGACCCAACTACACCTCCAAGAAATATTTCTCCACATTGTCCGCAGACCCACCCTTGGGGAAATTTTTCTCCCCACGGCCCGTAGATCCGCCCTTGGGGAAAATTTTCTCCCCTGGGCCCGGAGGCCTGCTCTTGGGGAAAATTTTCACCCCAAGGCCTGTCGGTCCATAACTCGAGAAATATAAGGAGTTAGGAGGATTTATTTATATCACTGGAAAGGTGAGAAAATTTCCTATCCAATGGAAATGATTTATGGAAATTTTGAATGTGTTTATTTTGAAAAAAATAAGATTGAATATTTAAATCCTGTTAGAGAGTGGGTATGGTGAGGAATTACCCTCTAAACCTATTTGAACTTTCTGACCCTAAATTTTAGGACCTTGTGACCTCTAATAATTGTTAATAAGAGACAAGTATATTCTAGTGGATTGGAATTGTTATGGAACTTGTTAATGACAACTATTGCCTTGTAACCTGGTCATAGACTCTTTTAAACAAAACAAAACATAAAAATTTATTCCATAATTTTCCTATGTAATCCTAGGTTGTTCTTGGGTCTCAAGTTGGTTTTTTTAACGGGCGTTACAAAGTGTCTAGTTTTTGTTTTGTCATTATTTTGATTTTTAATGATGTATAATAGGATATGTTTTAAAATATGGATTGAAGATGCCAAAATATATTTAGTATTACCACGATTTATGAAAGCATTAAATATTTTACCAGTGACATGTTATTAATATTAAACTAAAACTTGTAGAATACAAATTTATCAACAAACTTCTTATAAAGTATCACTGTAATAATAATTAATTGATGTTATCAAATATATAAATCATGAAAATATATTACACTAGAATTTTTCTAAAAATAATGTCAAATGCATTTTAAAATTCAATTAAATAAGATTAAACCATAGCCTTATGTGTTATTTAATCTTTTATTACAACTCTTAAACTGTGTCAATATATGACATATTTTTTAGTGATCCCTCTAAAACTTCCATTACCCTTTTTCTAAAGTTTCTTTGAGGTTGCAAATATGGAAATCAAATTATTAATCATTATAAATAAATAAATTATCTAAGATGTGACAAACATTTTGTTTCCATAAAAAAAATTCCTAGTTTTACTATGGAACAGATGACATGCAACACCCTATACATAAGAGAATTTACAAATATATATATATATATATATATATATATATATATATATATATATATATATATATATATATTAATTAAATCTATAATATATGTTATTCGTGGTCTTTGAAAACCATGAACAACATCCGCTCTTAATGTCAAGTGACTAGCATATCTTGTTTTTGCAAATAACTTGCAATATCAAATAATATGTAAAGATACACTATAACCTTGTAATGTGTGAATCACTGAGATATAGACTTGGTTTGGAATGTTATAAAGAATATATACTTAATAAAACCTATTGTCTTTGTCAGTATGTCACATATATGGTTTTTTAACCTATAAACATGGTTTATCATCAAATCTTGTGTCAATCGAGTATATTTATTACACCTTATTTAAGGTTAATGATTTCAACAAGTAAACTCTATATAAGCCCTAACATCTCATTGGCAAACTTGTTCTAGAATGAGGGAGACCTATGAAGATGAAAGCTCTGGACCGCTCACTTTAAATGCATAGACATTCAATAGAAACTGATTAATGTGTTCCCCACACCCTACAAAAATATGTTAATAATATACAAATTATTTAAACAATAAAATAGCTCCATGTAACTAGCACATAGAAACCTAGTGGGGCCCACGCTCTCTGCCAATAACAAATTCAAAATAAATTAATCTTTTTTTAAATTAATTTTGTGATTGGTCAAAAACATAGGCCCCACAAGATTTTTACATGTTGGATAAGGATCACCCAATAAAATATTAAACTTGATGAAACTAATATAAAATAAAATCAAATAAATTACATATATTATATATTTAATTAATTTATTTAAAAAAATTGAAAATACATTTTAAAGATGTTAAAGACAAAAGATCGTTAGAAAAAGGAAGAATTTTACAATATTTCCAAATCTTTCATACAATATTATGTTTACGTAAATTTCGATTGATTTCAAGTGTTATGAATGTTAATTTCCCTCATCTTTATTAATTTGTTGAAAAATTGAGAATGATCTAATGAATACTCTCACCATGATGATGTTTTTTGCCGAAGGTAATTTTTTGATCCAAACTATGAGGCAAGGGACCTATGTAGCATACAAAATCTATTGTGAGATCCCTATATATAAAAACAAATAATTTTGACAAATAATTTTTAATATAAGACAAAGATGAAATCCTTATATTTAAAATCAAAGAATTTTGACAAATAATTGTTAATATAAGACAAAAATTAACACTAGCGTAAGGAGGGCGAATCGCAAGTATGGATGATGCCCTGTTCTATACAATAACGCAAAAACTAAAAAACATCAAATATGTACAAAAGTTTAAAAACAAAAATAATAAGAAGGGACCTCTCAAGTCTATCATTATAATGCTTACTACAATGACGTTGCATTTATCAATAAATTATTGTGCACTGTAGATTTGTTTTAATAAAAGCATCTAAGATCACCAAAGGATATCCCACAAGAGACATGGCTTTGTTTTTTATTTTTTAATAAAAGACATCTAAAATCAGCAATGGATGTCACTTAAGGGACATGTCCGTTTGCTTATTCTCAAATTATTGTCTTTTTGAGGTGTATTTTATTCAATTATTGTCTGGTAGTCTAACATATAACTAGTTATTGACATCAATAACAGTTCTGAGATAAGAACAAATCGTAGGAGTGAGATTTGACAAGGGACCAAAATTCTCAATCAAATAATTGGTGGTCATAAAATGTAACATTTTACACACAAAAATACAACACTAAAACTATCGAAATAATATTTTTATTTACTTACATTACAGTACACGTGACACTACAAGAGATCACTTAGGGAAACACACAACACATGATATGTTTGTACAAACATTAACCCACATAGGCGACAGGAAACCACGTGATGCACATCAAGGCCAAATTTTTTTAGATGACAAGGCACAACATAACAATTCAACATTAGTATAATCTTTTGGATAGGATCTTCCCATGACATGATACTTTTAGAATTTCACAGTTATTACAATGATGATTCAATCTTTAACTTAATTTCTAGAAAGGCTCATAATATGTGAATCATACATTATGTTGGTGCTCAATTTAATCTCGTTATGTTCATCTCAAAAATTTCTCAATCTGCATGGTTCGTGAATTTTTCTATGTCTCCCTGTATTGATGCATGAAAGATTCTTTCCTTCATTTGGTTGCCATGATCAGTCCTTTCCTTTGGTTGAGGATCACATTCAGTGCAGATATTGTTTTCCATTTCTCTTTCCATGAGAAAGAATTTGTAATTTGAGCATGTAAATTTGGGTTTTTCCCCTTCGTTTTTTTTTTCACAGTCATGTTTTGTTTTCCCTATGTCAATTTTTGTCACAACATCCATGGAAATGTGGTCCTTTCTTATTGGATGCAGCCCGACCGGTCTTTTTGGTGAAATTTTCCACTTTTTCACATTTGTAAAAAATACCAAATTGGCGCTGCAGCCCCGATAGTCTTTGATTGGCTATTCAGAAAATATGAAGTGGCAGGGAAAAAGTCTTACTTTGACCCCGAAGAAGGACATGTGGCAATCTTTTCATGTTACAAGTAGGAAGGTGGGTTGACGGAACATTTTGAAGTTTATTTTACCTCTTTGTACAAGGGAGCAAAGTTATGAAATAACCTGCAACTCCACAAGGGGACCACATCAAAAGTTAGAAGCATAAAGGTGGGTTTGCCAGGGCCTTTTGAAACTCTAAGGCCCACTTCAAACTCAAATCTTGGACATGTGGAGAGCCGGATGATGCTCATTTAAGGATCTTCCTCTAGGTCCTACCTTAGCAGTTGTGCCAAGGAGACACATGGAGGCTTCCGCTGGCTCCTCTCTATACTTGAATTTTTCAAAGAACTTTCTAAGGCCTAGGACACATGGAGGGCCCATGCCTATTTGTGGACCTTCCCTTGTACTTTAATTTTGAAGGAGTGCCGAAGGGACACGTGGAGGTTTCCACTGGATCCTACCCATACTTAGACTTTTCAATGACTGGAGACAACTTTCTTGGACCCTAGGCACGTGGCGCCTTCCTGCTGGTCCTTAAACTCTTTCAACAAATTTACCAGATCTAAGACACCTATTGAGCTCTGTGATTGTTTAAGATCTCTATTTTTGGGCACCATATCAAAAATGTGCCCAAAGAAACACGTGGAGGCTTCTGCTGCCTACTTTTTATACTGATACTTTTTCAAAGGCCAAAAGGACAATTTTCTTGGGCCCAGGGCACATGGAAGGCCTAGCGCTTGTTTGGGAACTTTTCTCTATACTTCACCTTTGCAGTTGCGCCAAGGAAACACATGGAGGCTTCCGCTGATTCCTCTTTTACACTTGGCCAACTTGGACTTGCAGCATAAGTATGTGGAATAATCCATGTCACAGATATTCATTTCTGAGAGGCACATAATGTAGGCATCCATGTGAGGGAACTCATTTCTCAAGGTGTTTCCTCGAGGGAAAAAAGGATTGCTTGTCAGATCCAGCTATACAAAGCCACCTGAAAATGATTTAAATGGGGATTTATCACATGACAGAATAAAAGAATGATTATAAGGACTATCAAAAGGTTATGGCATGGCATCTTGGTCATGGTTGAAGGTCTGAGAAATGTGATCGAGTTCATGATTTTTCCACCTAGTTAGCTTTGGGTGTAAATTTGTTAAACATCACTTTCTGAGACAAATTGGTAACAAGCAAAGGATTCCTCAAATATTCTTCTTTTTTAAGGGGAAAATTTGGGATAAGTGAGCGAGTGAATTGTATAAATGCAATGAGGATACTCTTGCAAATGGTCAGGGGTTTAATTCTTACAGAGAAAATTTGAGAAATCCCATCTTCCTGAGAGACCATCTGAGAAACCTATTAATATCTTGTGTTTTAGATTTGATCATGTCAAGATGGTTACAAGTGTACTACCATTGACAAAGCTCTGAGACTGTTAAATGAAACTTTCCCCTGTTGATAAATCTAATAGATCTCGAATTAATCCATGTTGATCTTGGGAAAAATTGTGTCTTCTTTTATTTCAGAAGTGTCTTTCAAATGGTTTTGACATGTTTCTGTTGCAATATTATATTAAAATCCCTCCGAATCACATCAGGATCTCATCCTTGTGATAGTTTAGTGGCATTAGCTATTTCATTATGAGAAGAGCCTTCATCCTGTAATGAGATAAACAATTTAAAATCACTTTACTGTCATTTTATTGATAAAGATTGTCTGTAAGCCTTTGAGTGTATCTTAGGCATGAGGAACCAGGGGTCTTTAATGTTTAATTGAGTCTTTAACTCAAGCCTTCGTGTTGAATTCTCAAATATTGTGTGAAACTGTGCAAGATCTGGGCCTCCATTGATGCACACCTTTTGGTTGAAGGAATATTTTAGCTATTTTAAAGCATTCTGTCATTTAGTTTTTCCAATTGTTATGAATGTTCTCAAAGATCTATAAAAATAAAGTTTATCCTTCTTAATATCCCACCAAAAATTATTCTAAAACAATGAATTCTACCTAAGTTTTCCCATGTTTTCCCTATACGTCCACAAATGAATAAATTCTACTACCAAAATATGCAGAACAAATCAGGATTCCGTAATGTCTTTAGTAACCTTAACCTTGTTTAGAAAATATCACCACTCTTTAGAAGTGACAACTCATGTGAGTTAAATTGTGTGTGCATTTATCATATTTTCTCAAGGTTCCCCTGATAAAATTTTTGTGAATTAAGGATCTCTTCATGTCCTTCACCAACAACATTAGGTTTCAAAACGGGTCCTCTCACCCTGGTTGAAAGGCACGACCTAAAGTAGTGAGGATAGATCAAATCCTTACATGAAGGTGCTATCCATTTCTCCAATGCCTGAGTGATAAAGAAACCAACTAGAATCCCTCCCTCGGAACTACAAAATGACTCATATTGATTATTTTCTGTCTCTAGGCATTCTTGTCAAGTTGTGTGATGCTTGCTCGGTACTTGCAAAGGAGAATCAATTTCGATACCAACACCATAATGGAGCCATTGGCATTGTTTGAACCTAGGGGATCTATCAATGCAGTAATAACACCAAGAATGACACTATTGTCAGATATCATTTGAACTCCTATTTGTGTGGCTACAACACCGCATAATGGTGCCATTTCTGGTAATTATGCTTCTGGGACAATATGTGCGGCAAAACTACCCAAAGTGGTGTTGTTTCCCGGGAATTTGAACGTCATCTATGTGTGGCAATAGATTTGTTTCCGGGGATTCAAAGTCAAATTTGGCCCTACTAATGTTTCTTACTGTGTTCATTATGTAGTATTTGTAATTTCTAGTGGTTATTGCACTAAATTCATATCATCATTGGTAAATACTAGTAATTGAAAGTCATATCTACTAAGCTTTGTAGGAATAAAGTTTTGGTAAATATTTTTGACAAGTCATTTATTAGTGAATTTTCACAAATAAGGTGAAATTCGTTCGTGGCAACTCCATGTTGTTTTAAATATTGATAAATACTAGTCCCCTTAACTTGTTTTAAGTGAAAGCTGTCACTAATCTTTACAAAGCTGGAAGGAAGAATGATCTTTCTTCACTAAAGACCACTCGACTAGAAAGTTGTTTCTAGAACTGGGAAAGACAAATTCTCGAAGGAAAAGAGTTTGAAAGTTGTTGGAGATCAGAAATCAAGAAAAGAGTTATCAATTTTGGAAAGTGATCAACTTGCGGTTGAGGATTACCATTCTTCTTTCAAGTGATTTTGAATCAGGTAATCTTTATATAGAATTGAATTCTCCAACTGGAGAGGGGCCTTCATTTGTGTCTGATAAGTGTGCTTCTCAGTATCTGTCCCTGTATTTTCCAAAGTTGGTAGGGTTCTCCAATGAAAAAGAGTCTTTAGAGGACATTCATTTTGAAGATTATACTCTTGTGTTCCAAAGACCCCTTATCCTTCATCATTATGTTTCTCCTGTAAGATCACCCCCTTAAAACAATATGGCCCAACCCCCACCCAAACCTCCATTTGTTGTCAATACTTTTGGTCCTATAGATTTTAGAGGTATGGCTTGGATATCCAAATGTTGTGCCCCAAGATGTTAGAAATAGACTACCTAAATTTCAAGGGAATAATGCTATCACTGGCGATCAACATTTAAAACTTTTTGTCAATATGATGGAAGACTTTGATATTGAAATTTGAGGATATGTATATAAAATTATTTATTCATACTCTTGAGGAGGATGCACGTGACTGGTATAAGTCTTTTCCATATAACTCAATAGATTCATGGACATAAATGAAAAATGGTTTTAGATTGCAATATGGGATAAGAGAGATCCCTAGGTTTCTTTTTTCTGAATTTGAAAATATTAAGAAGAATCCTAATGAATCTGTTCATGAATTCAATAGAAGGTTCAATAAGACCCTGAATAGGCTACCTGTAATCTTGAGGCCAAGTGATGTTTCTTGTCTGATAAAATATTCTGATGCTTTTGAAAAAAAGGTCTACCTATTATTTAAGGGACAAAAACCTAGGAACTTTGAGGTAGGCCTTCACCATGGCTTTGCAGATTGAAAACAATATCAAAGTAGTTGGTAAGCCTCCTAAGAGGGAAGGTATCAAGCTGATCAATCTAGAGAAGCCTCAGTCAAGTAATTCTGTGGACCTAGAATAGGTTGTAAAAACATTGGCTGGAGCTGTTAAGGAAATGTCCTATAAAATGGCCAAAGCAGAGAAGGGGATTGGAAAAGGTTCCCAAGGTCAGCAGAAGCCACAAGGTCAAGAAAATATTTGCAAATCATCCTAGACGTGATCAGATAGATCTAGATGATAAGAGGTAAAGGGCCCACTGGGATCAGGAAATAGACAACCCCAACCCTGGGAAAATAGAATCAGTGCTTGATCCTTTGACTAGCCAGAGTTGCTACTGTGGAAGAAGCCAATGAAATTGAGTGGTGTGATAGATGTTTCTTACCACATGCCCCATGTGATGAAGACAAATAAGTTGAGGAAGCTGATGATGATGACACTAGATGATGATGTGTGCATGATGGGGTGCTCTAGCAAGTTCATAGCAGGGAGCAACCTCAACTGAATTAATAAGTGCCAAAACTGCTGTAGATTTCTGGGATTGCATTCACCAGGGTATTACCCCTTCCTCCCTCTCATACTTTTGAAATAGATATGGTATAAAGATTTTGAATTTCCTAATAATGATTTTGAATACTTCAAGGGAATTAATGATTAAAAAGTATGATGGAGGAATCCCTTCTGAGGAGGATAGGCTAGTTGTTAATGAATGTCTTTGGTTGCCCAAGAAAAAGAATATAACACTAGGAGTAAAGTTGTCAAAGGGGCAGGGCCTCAGGCCAAACCAAAAACTCCATAGTTCTCACCAATATCCCAAATGAAACTCCTAAGAAAGATACATCTGGCAAAGGCCTTGTTTCCCCAAGCAAAAACTGGTATCCCTTCCCATGCTCAGACGCAAGAAAAATCCTTTGTTGTTAGATGAGTTTGTCAGTCTTCCTCAAAATGGCTTGCCTTGCCCAAATACATTCCTTATGACATTTCCCAAGTCTTGAGTTAGATCAATATTTTTTGTTCCAATTGTTGAGCTGCTTTGGATTCCTGAGCACAAGAAAAGGGATCCTTTGAGTATTTGGGATTGAAAGAAGAAAATGATTACCCAAGGCAGAAATGTAAACAATGTTGAGAATCCTCCTACCATTACAGAGTTGGAAAAACCCCAAGTACTGGAAGAACTAGGTGAGCCACCTGAAGTATATTTGGGAACATCATTGGTTGAGTCCCATCTGAATGTAGATCCATTTTTCACTACTCTGATTATTAGGGACAAGTTGTTACACAACTGTATGTTTGATTCTGGAGCATCATGCAATGTTATGCCTCTTAAGGTCATGAATGAATTAGATATCAAAGTGACAACAGATTATGGGAAGTGCACTGCCATGGATTCCAGAGAGGTTCCAATGGTTGGATGTGTCAAGGGTTTGATAGTGCAACTTGCAGCTTACCCAGGTAAAGAACTTAAAACTAGATGTTGTTATTGTTGATTGCCCTACCAAATGGGGAATGTTGTTATCAAGAAAATGGGTTGCTAGTGTGGGTGGGAGTGTGAAAATGGGATATGTATTTTGAAACTATACCTATTGAGGGAAGCCTTGTAAAGTTGTACGGTGAAAAGAAGATGCTACATCTCATTGAGGATCCCAATAATGCTTCCTATGAAGTGTTATACATTGACATTGATGCTGATAACTTTTTTTGGATTTGCTGATGGTAAAGAGCACAAAATTGATCAATGCAAGTCTCTTAAACAAGTAGGTTCTCCTTGGACTTTGTTGTTTGATGGGGCTTTACTCTAAATTTTGAAATGGTGTTGGTATTGTTCTGATATCTCCAGGCCATGAAGAGTTTGTTTTTTCTTTTAAACTCAAATTTGAGTGCACTAACAATATTGCAGAATATGAAGCACTATTATTGGGTTTAAGAATTTCTTGGAAATATGGTGTTAGAGATATCATTGTTAAAGGAGATTCATAGCTAATTGTCAAGCAAGTTAGAAAACTTGTATGCAACAAAAAATCAGAGAATGAAGTAGTATAAGCATGTAGTTTGGGATTTCATTGAAATGTTTGACTCCTTCAACATAATACATCATGATAGGAAGTACAATACTCTAGCAGACAAATTGGCCGTATTGGGGTCTAGATTTTTAAAATTGTACTGTATCCACCTTATTGTGAGTATAATGTTGAGATATTAACTAGGCCATCTATTCCTGAAAATGTTAAACATTGGCAAGTGTTCGAAGATGATGCCCAGGTGCAAAGGTTTTTGTAGAACCAAGGATAATTTTCCGATCAACGTATAGATTGAGAGCCAATGGTTATGTGCAACTAATGGAAAGGAGAATTTATTTGGCAAAGACATCATTCAGTTGAAGACTAATACTATTCCCAGAGGTTTGGTAGCACTTGAATCAAACTTTGATAATACTTGATTGCATTTTCAACAGACACATGTCAGCCTCAAGGGATGTTGAAGAGCACGACCTCGGGTACATGAAGGATAAACAATAAGATCTTTAAGATATGGCTAGGTAGAATACAAATACTACTTAGCATGGTCAAGGAAGAAAAGTAGTCATGAAATATGTCCAATTGTTGGGGTGGAGCGGCTTGTGAAGAAATACCATAGTAGGACTGCTTAGCATGGTCTATCCATCACCCATCATCATCCATTATAGATGTGATACGAGTGATATCAGTCATCACTATTTCTATAGAGAATAGAAAGAGGATCTTTTCCAGCATGAAATTCCCTTGGAAGCTTCTGCCAAGTCGTTTAGGTAGAAAAAGAGGCCGATCAATCCACTCCTTTCCCTGAAGATGCAAGAAGAATTGAAAAATTTGAGGGATGGAGGAATCATACAACCCACAAGGTACTCATCATGGGTTATAAAGTTGGTACCTATCAGAAATAAGAACATAGATATAAGGTTGTGTGTGGACTTTAGAAACTTGAATAGAGCATCAATGAAGGATAACTACCCTCTTCCAAATATGGACAATATGTTACAATTGGTTACTGGTTCGGAATTATTATCCACCTTGGATGGTTTTTCTGGATATAACCAGGTAGTTTTGAAGGAATCAGAGAAAAATCAAGACTACCTTTACCACTTCTTAGGGAACATATGTATATGTCAGAATGCCTTTTGGTCTAGTGAATATTGGAGCCACTTTCCAAAGAGCAATGGATGTAGCTTTCTCTGGCTATATTAATGATTTCATTGCTGTATATTAAGATGATGTGACTTATTTTCTCCAGAAAAAGGAGTGACCACCTGCAACACTTAGAAAAAATGTTGTTAAGATGTAGGGAGTATGGTATTTCACTAAATCCCAAGAAGTGCCATTTTGGAGTTTAGAAAGAAAAGATTCTTGGACACATTGTGTCAAAGGAAGGGGTCATGATTGATCCTGAAAGGGTAGAAGCCATCAAAAAGTCCCTATTCCAAGAACCAAGAAGGGAATTCAATCCTTTTTTGGGGTAGATTAATTTTATTAGGAGATTTATCTCCAACTTTTTTGAACTAACTATCCCAATCACTAGCATGCTGAAGAAAGATAAAAGTATCAAATGGGAAGAAGAAACTATTCAAGCTTTTGCTGGGATCAAAGAAGCATTAAATAATGCCCCTATTTTTAGTAGCTCCAGATTATAAGAAGGCTTTCCAAATGTTTTCTTTTTCTTCAGAAAGTACTATTGCATCTGTGTTGTTGCAGAAGGATGATGAGGGAGCTGAAAGACCAATTGCCTTTTTCAGTAAGGAATTACAAGGAGCTGAGCTAAAGTATATTATCATGGAGAAGCATTCATTTTCTTTGGTGAAAGTAACAAAGGTCTTTAGGCCATATATTTTGAGTTCCAAAGTCATTGCTTATGTTCCCCACACCATGGTGAAAGATATCCTAACAGAAATGGAGGTTTCAAGCAAGAGATGCTGATGGGTAAACAAATTGCAAGAGTATGATATGGACATCCAAATAACAAAATTTGGTCAGAGGTTTGGGCTTAGCAAAACTTATGGAAGAGAGAAATCTACAAACAATTGAGGTAAATGAAGTTGAAGAAGAAAGGCTGAATGTCCTTGAAAAACGTAATAAATTCTTGAATGGTACAAGGACATCATTTTTTATCTCAAACATCTACAGTGCCCTGAAAATTTGAGCAAGAATCATAAAAGAGAACTTAAGTTAGCTTCCAAAAAATATGACATTACTGATTTTGGGTTAGCTTGGAAGAACCCTGAGTGAGTTCTCTTAAGATGCATTATTGAAGATGAAGCCCCTAAAATAATTATTGATCTCCATGGAGGAGTTTGTGGGGGGCATTTTTTGGGAAGAGTCACAACTCATAAGATCTTAAGGGTTTCCAAATTGTTTCAGTTATTGGTGGCCAACTCTTGCAAACTCAAATAATACAACTTGGTGAGATTGATCCTTCAGAAAGTGTGAGCCAGTTGGAGGTGGTTCCCAGCACTTTTCATTTTCATTTTGGTAGATTAAAAGCTTAATGCCATGAGGTCCCTCCATGAATATGGGATGAATTTGACATTGGAAATGGACAAGCCTATTTCGAAGATAATTGAAGACCCTTTGGAGTTAAGTAGTGGGGGATTGAATACTAGAAAAATCATTTGAGGGTGTATGATCAAGCTCTCTGATCCTTCAAGTCAAGAGGTTAGGCCATAATCAGATTGTTGAGATATTAGTGGCCATAGATTTTTAATAGTTACTTCACCAAGTGGGTGGAGGCAATCTCCACCAAGAAGGAAACCCACAAAATTTTCATCGATTTCATTTTGAATTATATCGTTTATAGATTTGGAGTACCTTCCAAAATAGTTTCTAATAATGCCATGAAGATTTTGAGCTAAACCTTTGGTGGCTATGTGTCAAGAATATGGGATCAATTTGACATATGCTTCCAATTATAATCCCCAAGGAAATGGACAAGCAAATTCCAACAATAAAAATCTATTTAAGATAATTAGAAGAACTTTGGAGTTAAACAAAAGGAAGTGGGGTGAGCGGTTAAAGTTTGTTGTTTGGGCTAATCGAATCAATGTTGAATGAGCTACTAGAAAAATCCCATTTGAGTTGGTGTATGGAACTCAAGCTCTACTGCCCCTACATATGCAATTTTATTTATTTTAATTTCTTCAACAACTGGAAGATCAAGAGGTTAGTCCCTATGATGCTCGCATCAATCAAATTTTTGATTTAGATGAAGAAAGAAGGGCATCGCCAATTAAAGGCATGTAAAATTTTAGAGAGAAATTGAAGAATTTACTTTGATAAGAAGGTTACTCCAAGAGCTTCCTCAGTGTCGGAGATCTTGTCCTATTGTCAGGATAGTAGGCATGAGGATAAGGGAAAACATGGAAAAGTTTGATGCATTGTCGACTAGGCCCTTTATTTAATTGACATTCGAATTGGTGAGCATTACCTTTTTCTTAAAAGGACCTAGATGGGGAATTGCTAAAATTTATTGTTAATGGCAAGGAGTTTGAAACATTTCCTTGATTGATTTCTCAGAATCGAGGTATACACCATTATATAGTGTATAGTCTTGTGGGTTCATTCTTCTTTCATGTCTTTTCTATTTTTTGTTTGTCCTAGACCCTGGTGACACAGTTTTTTGTTGGTTTCTTGGTTTCATCCTTAGGAGTAATTGGTTATTGTTGTTCTACTCTGCAAGCTTGTTATTTGAACTCCGTTTCTGAATGGTTTATATTTTGGTACTTGGTCTACTATTTGTTCTTGTAGCACTCACTAGGTAGTGCCCATCCCCAGAGTCGGAGCAGATGTTGGTGCTCAATTTAATATTTCCTCATTTTCATCTAAAAAATGTCCCAATCTCCGTGGTTCGTCATAGTTTTTTATCTCCCCCATACTGATGCATGAAAGCTATCTTCCTTCATTGGGTTTCCATGATCAGTCCTTTCCTTTGGTTGAGGATCACATTAAGTCCAGATATTGTTTTCCATTTCTCTCTCCATGAGGAAGCAATTTGTAATTTGAGCGTAAATTCAGGTTTTTCCCCTTCCTTCTATTTTTCCAAAGTCATGTTTTGTTTTTCCCTATGTCAATTTTTATCCCAACATCTATGGAAACGTGGTCATTTCTGATTAAATGCAGCCTCGGCGGGTCTTTTTGGTGAAATTTGCCACTGTTGTCACATTTGTAAAAAATACCAAATTGGCCTCTATGGCCCTGATAGTCTCTGATTCGTTATTTAGTAAAATATGAAGTGGCATAGGAAAAATTATTACTTTGACCCCGAAGAAGGAGACGTGGTAATATTTAATGTTATAAGCGGGAAGGTGGGTCAGTGGAACATTTTGAAGTTGTTTTGCCTCTTTTTACAAGGGAGAAAAGTTATGAAATATCCCGTAACTCTGTTGGGTCCCCACATCAAAAGTTAGATGTGGAAAGGCTTGGGTTGCCGAGGACCTTTTAAAACTCTAAGACCCGCTTCAAACTCAAAGCTTGGAAACGTGGAGGGTCGACACTCATTTGAGGATACTACCTCTGGGTAACTACCTTAGCATGTTGCGCCAAGGAGACACATGGAGGATTTCATTGGCTCCTCTCTATACTAGAATTTTTTCAAGCAACTTTATAAGGCCTGAGACACGTGGAGGGGCCCCGCGCATGTTTTGGGACTCACCCCTATACTTTACTTTTGAAGATGTACCGAAGGGACATGTGGAGGTTTTCCGCTAGAACCTGCCTTTACTTATACTTTTCAATGGTTGAATAAACTTTCTCAGACCCTAGGCATGTGGTGCCTTCCACTAGGCCTTAAACTCTTTCAACAACTTTGCAAGCCTGAGACATGTGGTGATCTTGTGCTTATTTAGGATCTCGCGCTTTCAGGTACCATATCAAAAGTGCACCAAAGAAACACGTGGAGGCTCCTGTTGCCTCCTTTTTATACTGAGACCTTTTAAAAGGCCAAAAGGCAATTTTCTTGGGCCAAGGAAACATAGAAGGCCCAGGCTTGTTTGGAAATTTTCTTGGGCCCAGGACACGTGAAGGCTTCCACTTGATTCCTGTTTGCACTCGGCCAACTTGGACTCACAACACAGGTATGTGGAATAATCCATGCACTGGATATTCATTTTTGAGAGGCATGAATACAAGAATCCATGTGAGGGCACTTATTTCTCAAATTTTTTTCCTTAAGGGAAAAAAGGATTGCTTGTCATATTCCAGCGATACAAGAGTGCACCTGAAAATGAATTGAAATGGGGATTTCTTGTATGATAGAATAAAATAATGATTATAAGGATTATCAAAACGTTATGGCATGGAATCTTGGTCATGGTTGAAGGTCTGAGAAATGTGATCAGTTCATGCTTTTTCCACATGGTAGCTTCGAGTGTAAATTTATTAAACATCACTTTCTGAGACAAATTGGTAACAAGAAAAGGATTCCTTGTATATTATTCTTATTTTGCAGTGAGGAATTTGGGATAAGTGAGTGTGTGAATTATATAAATACAATGATGAATAATCTTGAAAAATGGTCGAGGGTTTAATTCTTATGAGAAAATTTTAGAAAGCCCATCTTCCTGAGAGACCATCTGAGAAACCTGTTAATCTCTTGTGTTTTGATCGTGTAAATATGGTTGTGAGTATACATCCATTAACAAGATCTGAGACTATTAATGAAACTTTCCCCTGCTGATAAATCTAATAGATCTCAAATTAATCCATGTTAATCTTGGGTAAAATTGCGTCTACTTTTATTTCAGAATGTATTTCAAATGGTTTTGATTTTTCTGTTGCAATCTTATATTAAAATCTCTCTGAATCACATAGGATATCGTCATTGTGATAGTTTAGTGGCAATAGAAATTTCTTTATGAGAAGAGACTTCATCCTGTAATGAGATAAATAATTCAAAATCACTTTACTGTCATTTTGTTGATAAAGATTGTTTGTAAGTCTTTGAGTGTATCTTAGACATCGTGAACCAGAGATTGATAATGGTTAATTGATCCTTTTAACTCCATCCTTCATTTTAAATTCTTGGAGATTGTGTGAAACCATGCAAATTTGGGCTTCCATTGATGCACACCTTCTGGTTGAAAGAATATTTTAGCTATTCTGAAGCATTCTATCATTTACTTTTCCAATTTTTGTAAAGGTTCTAAAATATCTAGAAAAATCAAGTTTATCCTGCTTAATCTCCCACAAAAAATTGTTCAAAAACAATGAATCCTACCTAAAATACCTCTGTTTTCCCTATATGTCCACAAATGAATAAATTCTACTCTCAAAATATGTAGAAGCAATCAGGTTTCCATAATGTCTTTAGTAACCTTAACCTTGTTTAGAAAATATCACCATTCTTTAGAAGTGACAACTAATGAGAGTTAAATTGTGTTGCATTGATCATATTTTCTCAAGGTTTCCTTTCAAATTTTTGAAAAGGAGGATATATTAATCCTCCTTCACCAACATAGGTTGCAAAATGGGTCCTCTCACCCTAGTTGAAAGGCACAACATAAAGTAGTGAGGATAGATCATATCCTTTTGATGGTGTTATCCATTTCTCTAACATTTGAGTGACAAAGAGCCAGCTTAATCGCCACACCGAATACAAAATGACATACATAATGATTTATTTGTCTCAAGGATTCTTATTAATTATGTGATGATTCTCATCTTGCAAAGGAGAACTAATTTGGATACCAACACATTCTTTTTCATGTTGCTCTATTTCCTTTTATATTGTTATCATTTAACTTTCAATGTATCTCATTAATTAAGGATCATCTATATTGTTTCAATTAATTTTTCAATTCACTCGTTCATTAACATGATGTTGATTTACTCACAGAGCTATTTACATACACACGTGGGCTAGTAGGTATTATGCCTAGGATTCACTCCTAAGGGCATGCATCTTGATCTTATATCAGATCCCCATTACACAAGAGAACAAATGTAAGTCCAAAGGAGGTGAAGCCTACATTTTTGTCTAAGGATTTAGGGTTGTGTTTCTTTCACTCAATTATAAAATGATAATTGATTTAGTTCACATTAATTAATATATACAAAATAGGTTCTTTATCCACAAGAAGAGGATTTAACCACTTTTCAAGGAAGGTCATGTTTCACTTTCCTGTGGAATGATATCCCATGATTACACTTCCCAAGGCCAAGCATCAATTATAATTTTACTATGGTTATGCTCCAACAATTAGTGTAAGGGATTTGAATCCTTTTAGTCATGGAAACACACTTTGTTATTTTTTTTTCTAGATTACATGTCCTGAGTATCATTTTATGTCTTACTTAAGAGGATTTTTATTAACTACGTTCATATGATTTATGTAGTGACTTGAGTAGACCATTTGTGAAAAGGGGCATTTATATGCTCATGAGAACACTAGTACCTATCTAAGGAAATTTATCTCGAAGAACATGATCAAACTTTCACATCACACATCCACTATGTAAAAGGACAAGTGGAAGAGAAGGATGGAGTAGTCCATCGTTTAAGAGGGTTAAGGGTCACATTAGGGTTTACACAAAGTGGATCCCTTTTTCTCACAAAAATATGGTTTGAACACCTTATATGAGCGACCTAAATTTCACCTTTTTCCTAGCACAACATATTATGTTTACATTCCCATAAACTAATCATAATTTAAGAAGTTGTTAAGTTTCACATTTAAATCTGAGTATTGCACCATAGAACCCAAATGATAATAGAAATTGGACATCGAGTTCATTTATGATCCCAATTCTTAAGGGTAACTTCCAAGGTTAATTTGCAATCTTCCCCACTCAACAAGTATGCTAGTCCAAGAGGGTTTTACACTATGTTTAATGTTGGTTTCCTATGTTGGTTTCTTATCCCTCAAATAATAGGAAGCCTTCTTATCAAAAGCATTAGATTATTTTTTTTTAAAACAAAAACCACTTGGCCTCAGGATAACAGGTAGCCTATTCAGGGTCGTATTGAATCTTGTATTGAAGTCATGAACAGACTCATTAGGATTATTTTTATATTTTCAAATTCTGATAAAAGAAACCTAGGGTCTTTTTTATCTCCATACTGCAATCTAAAAGCATTCTTCATTTTTGTCCATGAATCACTGGAGTTGTCTAGAAATGATTTATACCAATCCCGTGTATCCTCCTTTAGAGTATGAATAAACAAATTTATGTACACATCCTAAAATTCAATCTCAAATTCTTCCATCTTATTGTCAAAAAGCTTTAAGTACTCATCACCAGTAATAGCATTATTTCCTTGAAATTTAGGAAATCTATTTCTAACATCTTGGGGCACAACATTTGGATATCCAGCCATACCTCTGAAATCTATAGGACTACAAGTGTTCACAAAAAATGGAGGTCTGGGTGGGGGCTGGCCCATATTGTTTTGGGGAGGTGATCTTACAGGAGAAATAAAATGATTGGGAGTGAGGAGTCTGTGGGGAACATGAATGCAATTCTCAAAATGAATGTTCTTTAAAAACTTATTTTCTTGGAAGATCCTATCTTATTTGGAGAACACGTGGACAGGATGAGACATATAATTTTTCAAAGACAAAAGAAGACCCCTCTTCAAATGGAGAATTCAGATCTACAAAAATACTACCTAATCTAGAAGCACTTGAGGAAGTATGGCAATCTTTAATGACAGGCTAATCATTTTCCACAATTGATAACTCCTTTCTTGATTTCTGATCTCTAACAACTTTCTAGATTCTTCTTCCTTCAAAATTTTTCTTTCCCAATTATGGAAACAACCTTTTAGCAAGGTCTTCAATGAAGAGAGATCTTCTTCCTTCCATCTCTGTAGAGATTAGTGATAAATTTTAATTGACAGAGGTTAAGACATTGTCATTTATCAAAATTTAATTCAAAATGGAGTTGTCACTAAGGATTTTCACCTTAGTTGTGAAAATGCACTAAAATTGGTCTGTCAAATGTCTATCAACACTAAATTCATGCAAATATTCACATATCTAACCTTCATTTACCCATATTTAACATCGGTGATGTAGACTTAGTGTAAAAAACCAACAGAAACTGGAAATATTACACGCAGAAATTTTAACTTTGCTCAATTCTTACAAATCAGGACACAGGATGACATTTCATTAACGTATTTGCACTTTAAAATTTGTAAGAAGCATTTACAAGGGTCTATATGTGTTGTTGATGGTGTTCAAACTTTTCACATACCTTCATATCCCTAACAGTGGCGACAATCTAGTGTTGGTATACAAATTGATTCTCCCTTAGAAAACAAGCAACATCACACATTTAACAAGACACTAAGAGATAGAAAGATCATATTATGAGTCATTTTTTATCCAGGGAAGGGATTCATCTGACTCTTTGTCACTCGGGAATCAGAGAAATGGATAACACCTTCATTAAGGATTTTATCTATCCTCACTTCTTTAGGCCATGCCTTTTCAATCAGGATGAGAGGACCCATTTTGTAACCTCTGTTAGTGAAGGAGAATGAAGATATCCTTCTTTGCAAAAATTTGAAAGTGGAACATGAGAAAATATGATCAATGCACCACAATTTAACTCTCACTAGTTATCACTTCTAAAGAATGGTGATATTTTCTAAACAGGGCTAAGGTTACTAAAGACATTATGGAATCCTGATTGCTTCTGCATATTTTGGCACTAGGATTTATTCATTTGTTGACATACAAGGAAAATAGGGGTATTTCAGGTGGGATTCATTGTTTTTGAATAATTTTAGTGGGAGATTAAGCAAGATAAATTTTATTTTTCTAGATCTTTGATAACCTTCACAACAATTGGAAAACTAAATGACAGAAAGCTTCAGAATAGCTAAAATATTCCTTTAACTAGAAGGTGTGCATTAATGGAGGCCAAAATTTGCATGGTTTCACACAATATCCAAGTATTTAACATGAAGGCCCTTGCTAAAGACTCGATTAAACATTAAGACCCTGGGTTCCTCACACCTAAGATACACTCAGAGGCTTACAGACAATCTTTATAAAAAAAATGACAGTAAAGTGATTTTAAATTGTTTATCGCATTACAAGATGAAGGATCTTCTCATAATGAAATTACAAATGCCACTAAACTATCACAAGGATGAGATCCTGTGTGATTCAGAGGGACTTTAACACAAGATTGAAATGGGAATAATAAAAACTACTTGCAGACATTTTGAAATAAAGAAGACAGAAATTTGTCCAAGATTGACATAAATTAATTCGAAGTTGATTAGATTCATTAACAGTGGAAAGTTTCTTTGAACAGTCTCGGAGATTTTTAATGGTTGTACACTCACAACCAACTTCACATGATTGAAATCTAAAACACGGGAAATTAACAGGTTTCTTAGATTGGTCTCTCAGGAAGATGGGCTATCTCAAATTTTCTCCTAAGAATTCAACCCCCGACCTTTTGCAAGAGTATTCTCATTTAATTTATACATTTCAGTCTCTCACTCATCCTAAGTTTTCCCCCCAAAAGAAGAATATTCGAGGAACCTTTTCTTGTTACCAATTTTTCTCAGAAAGTGACATTTAAAAAATTTACGCCTGCACCTGCCAGGTGGACAAATCATGAATTGATCACGTTTCTCAGACCCTCAACTAATGACTAGGATGCCATGCCACAAAATTTTAACAGTCCTTCTAATCATTATTTTTATTTTGTCATGCAAGAAATCCCCGTTTTAATCATTTTTTGGTGGCTCTGTATAGCTGGATCTTACATACAATCCTTTTCACCCTTGAGGCAACACATTTTTCATCCTTTTCCCATTCTTTCCTCTGCAACTCTACCCTGAATCCAACTTCTCTAGTAATTCACATTTTTGCAAGTGCCCCCGAGCAATTCCAAGTTCAAAATATCAACCTTAACAATCCTTGGACTCATAAATTTAAGATTTAAATTCATTCAATTGCACTTTGTAGACAAAAAACGACAAGCGGCTTTATCAAAAAATGATGAAAAATAATGTGTATTGGCATCTCTAGGAGTCTTGGAGAAAAAAAGGAAAAAATATCAGATGTAATGCACAACAACCATTGATTATTCCCCTTCTCAACTTTATATTAGATCCTTCCACATGCTTCCTTGGCACAAATGCAAAGGAGAAGTACATAGGTAATTTTCCAAACAAGCGTGGGCCTTCCACGTGCCCTGGGCCCAAGAAAATCACCCTTGGGCCTTTGAAAAGTCTCAGTATTAAAAAAAAAGCCAGCGGAACCCTCCCACGTGTCTCAATGATGCACCTTTGATATGGTGCCCAAACGAAGAGACCCCCAAAAAAGTGCGGATTCGACACATGTCTCATTCTGACAGAGTTGAAAAATTTTAATGACCACTGGAATGCGCCATGTGTCTAGGGGTCCGAGACAATTTTCCTTAGCCATTGAAAAGTTCAAGCAAGGGCAGAGTGAGTGGAAAATTCCACGTGTCCCCATGATGCTCTTTTAATAATAACATTAAGGGGAAGGTCCCCAAACAGGCACAGTCCCTCCATGTGTCTTAGGATTTAGAAATTTGCTTTGAAAAGTTTAAATATAGAGAGGAGCCAATGGAAGCCTCCACGTGTATCCCTAGAGAAACTTTGAGATGGCACTTGAAAGCGGAGACTCTAAAAAAGCACGAGCTGACCACATGTCTCCTTGGAGAAATTGCCCAAGGTAGGTCCTTGAGGCGTATCCTCAAATGAACGTCGGCCCTTGATGTGTCTATGGTCCCACAAATCTGCACCGAATGCATGAAAAAAATGTATAAGTCTGGGCAAGGCAATGAAAACTTCCACGTGTCTCCCTGGCACAACTCCAAAGGTCAAACCAAGAGGTGAATTTTCAGATGAGCGCAGGCCCTCTATGTGGACATAACTTGAGTTGAAGCGGGCCTTAGCATTTCAAAATGACCCACCCAGCCACATCCAATCAGAAAGGGCCACATTTCCACAAATATTGGGACAAAAATTTATAGGGAAAACAAAACGTGACTATGGAAAAAAAGAGAAGGAAGGGGAAAAACTTGAGTTTATGCCCAAGTTACAAATTCTTTTTACATGGACAGAGGAATGGAAAACAAATTATGGAATTGAAGTGATCCTCAACCAAAGGAAAAGACTGATCATGGCAACCAAATGAAGGACAGAGCTTTCATGTATCAATACAGGGAGATATAAAATACAACAGAGCCTACAAACTAAAGAATTTCAAGGAAAAATGGGGCAAGATCAAATTGAGCACCAACAGATAACACATACATTGTAAACATTAAGGGAAAATTACATTTATTTATGTGTTTTTAAGAATAAATAATAAATAATTAATATTATTTTTAAGTTTCATGTGTTTAACCAAATGCCAAAACATGATATCTTTTCTTCGCATAATTGTATATTATAGAAGACTTCATGATCCTCAGGTGCCATTGAGACTATTTTAACAAATGCAAAAAATAGATGGCACACCCCATCAATTCATGTTCACGATCATGTTTAAAATATGATATTGTTGAAAAGGCCTTGCAAAATTGTAAGAAAATGTATTTGACAGATATAAACCTATAATTTGAACTCTTTTTCAGCATCCTCTCAACATGTGCCAATGTGAGAAACTTTAAAATGTTCCTTTTTGGGACAATTGACATTGATATTAAAAACATTCTTAAATTTATCATTATTTCACCATTTGCGATAAAATAAAAATTGGGATAATGTAATGTTTAGTTAATCTAATCTAGAAGGACATAAAAACATAGTAAAGAAGTGTGTAAATGAATTAACTAATATAATAAAATTAAAACCCTAATGTGCAAGAGAGAAAGAGGAAAGAACTCAATTAAATAGAAGACAATAGTAGGATTATGTCATAGAGCTAACTAGAGAATATGGAAGAAAGAAATACTGTGTAGAATCTATGAAAAGAATGGATCTGGAGTGCTTAGAGAGGGACAAGGGCACCTGTGGGCTCTCTAGTCTGAAAACTATGTGCCCTAGTCTACACAATAGATCTAAAACTAAATCTCATAGGGTTGGGAGGTGGCCTGAAACCCTCGTTGCATGTCGCATAATATTTTATGTCCTATACCAGATGCCATCAATAATCCAAAATGATTTAAAGACCTGCAAAAGACCAAGAATAAGTTTCAAAACCCTAAAAATGAAATATGTAATTGAATGGGTCAGACTGAACTTAGTTGCCACAATAGTGGGCTTACTTACAAAGCACTGCACTAAATTTCAGACCCAAATGTATTTCTAATGAGTGTTTGCATAATGTGCCCTATGATCTCTTGTTCTAGCCATACTTTGTAAAGTAGCGAGTAAAAAATAAATGTATAAAATGTAATAACATGTCTATATTGAATAGAATAGAATCCCTACCCATATGAATTCTGATGCAACTGTCCTAGATTTGTGCCTTGATTATGGATCTATGTGGATGTAAGTGATCTCCAATGCAATAGATGGATGCAACTCTAGATGGAGGATACTAGTAAATAGTTCTAGGCTCCTCATTATGGTCTCATAACTTTATATTTATAGGTTTCTCTTGATCTAGTTTGTTAAGTAACCCCAAAATTACCAACCACCAAAAGGATAAAGATCTAAAATGGTTAGAAAGATCACAAAAAGTGGTAGGAATGTGTGAAAAGGACCAGAGTGCCACTGGTGGTACCAGGGTACCTACGAGTTTGCCACTCGAGGATAAAATAATGGAAAATGATAGAAAAATACTAGGCATGTAGATATAAAATAGCGGTAATGACGAAATAAAATGAAACAAGATGGCCAAAAGATGGGGGTTAATTAGTAATTTTTTCACTCAAGAACCTTCTAAAATAGTAGTATGAAATCGAGATAAATAATGTCTAAAGTGCATGATTTTGTGACTGCATTTTTCCCCCACTTTATGTTGGTGAATGGAAATCTCGGTAATATAAAGTAAATAGAGATACATATCTGATGTCCTTGAAGAGTGTAGTAGAAATGTAATGAAGGAATAGACAAAGCATGGAATAACAAAAATATGGAGGAGCATGGAAATTAAAGATAAAAATGCATAAAAAAGATATGAGAGTGAACCTAGGGTGGATATGCATGTGCAACTAGTGCTGCGTGTACCTGCATGGTTAGTATGCAAGGTGTGCCACTGTGAAGTATTGTTATTGATGTTGTTTTTATTGTTGTTGATGCCCCCAATTTGACTACTTGTTTTCTCATAAGGTCAAACATTCACAAAGATGATGATCAAGTAGTCATATATATATATATATATATATATTATATATATATATATATGTAAGTGTAAAAAATGATATGTAAAAGACACATCTGTATATATGTAAAAATGCATTTAAATGTAAAGTACGCAAAATGAAAAAGTGTAAAGCGAACATGTGCACCTTATCCATGTCAATAGAAAGGGTGCAGAAGGATACCCTATACTACTAGGGTTTTTTGGGTGATATGACGCCATAGGACTTATAAGTATAGGGAGGAAATTATTTGTGTCATCTAACCTTTAACTACTTCCCTGAACAATGTGTGAATAGATATTTGTACTATTCTAGATTTTTTGGCAATCCGATGCCACTCGACGAAGTAGTGTAGGGAGACACACCCATTGTAACTTCCAAGCTTTTAATTGCTTCCCAGATTACTATGAACTACATGTCAAGTAAAATCCATTGTATATGGAGTTCATAGATAGCTCTGAACTCACAAATTGTATGTAAACGCACAATGATAATGGTGGAAGGTGCACTAATCTAAACCAGTGTATACACATTGTGTTAGTATTTAGAACCCCAAATTATGTCCCCCTCTTTGGGGGTGCACCCAATGTTGGTGATAGGAAAATGTGGCCCCAAAAGAGGACCAACTACATTTACTATGAAATTCTACCCTATAGGGGGGAAAGTAATGCACTTAGTAAAAACTAGGGCATGAAAAAAAAGGATGGTTAGGCAAAGACAAGTGTCAGTTTGATCAAGTATGCATGTAAAAATACAATGTGCAATCTACGCAAATAGTGTAAAAGCTACCAAGGAAACTAGTGTAAACACACATGAAGATAAGGAAGCCAAACAAAGTGGGTCGCAAAGATGAAACATCACTCATAATGTCACAATACTAACAAGTCCATCATGGCCATAAAAAATAACAAGTGTGCAAACTAAACATAGGGAAAGTCCTGCATACGAGAAGAAACCAATGAAAAACAAGTAAAATAAGTAGTCATGAAAGTATGTAATCCAAAAAAACAAATATTGCACATGAAAAACCCATTAGCATCTAAGATAATAAAATAATATGTCAAAGTGTGAATAACCAAGTGATGTAAAGTGTTAAGTATAAAATGAAACAATAACACCTGGAAGACACAAATGTGGATGCCCCCAATGACCAGTATAGGAAGGTGTTGTCACCCTCAAAATACCCCCCTCATTTTCTAAGTCAAATTCGAATATTTTGAGCTCACGCCCTCTAGATGTGTTCAAGAAAAATTGGAAGTCTGAAAAGATAGAGAAATTCCTACTTTGAAGTTATCTAAACTCTTTAGTCTGTACGTTTGTATAAATTTCCTGTTTTCCTATTTGGACCCGTGAAGATTCTATTGTTGTCCTCATTTGAATGAAATTATCAATATTTCTATGGTCATGGATCGTCAAACCTTGTATTTTTTTCAATCCCCTAGTTTGCGAAATAAATTTTAAAATCAGGCGCTAAATGGTGGAGTTTTCTTCTTCTCTGCATTTTTACACAATCGTGAATGGTGGGAATTTTCTTCCCCGTCAAATTTTGGCTCCATTATCCACGGGTACATGGACATATCTAATTGGAAATGGGTCGGAAAAGAAATTGTTGTTTTTGAGCCTCTTTGTGAAAATGCGTAAATTCATAAAGTGACCCGCAGCCTCGATCATGTTATAAGGGAGAAAGTCAAATATTAAGCCTACATCAAAGGTCAAAGTAGGGAGGTGAGCCTACGGAGCAATTTGTGTTTTTGAGCCCGCAGTGAAAAAAGGTAAAACTATAAAAGTGCCCCATGAATTTTTCTTCACTCAAGTGAGGCCATGTGTCAAGACCATGTTAAAAGCGGGTGAGTAGGCCAAAATGTTCCAAAATGCCAAATCTCTATAAAGTCACAAAATGTAAAAGACATGCTCCATGCCTACTCCAGTAACTTTCTCCCACGTGGAAGACTATGGTTTAAAGTTTCAAAGGAAAGATGAACATTTTAAATTCAAATTTGCAAAATGAGTGTAATGGCTGCATTATGAAAAGTCTGGTTTTTCCCGCCATTGGTGTTTCTTTGCGAATCTAGAATCCGAACATACGTGAATGATTGAAAAGAAATTGTAAACTATTTCTTGCCAATAAAGAAGAAGTTATAACCGCTTCTTAGAGGAGGTTTAATGGCTTCTTCACTCCATTGTACAGTTTTGTTAATTGATCTTGTAAACTCACGAGTGCATTGTAATTAGAGCAAGCAAAGGAGATAGACATTTTCTTCCATTTCCCCCTCTTTCTCAATTTCCTCCATTTCTCCACTATGTACAACTTTTGTTTAAGCATCAATACAAGAAGAAGGATTTTGTAGCCTCTTTGATGAGGATATTTCAATAACTTTGAGTTCGCAATCTTATCTTGTCTTGTTGCCATTCGTAGGGTTGTTTCTTCCCATAAATGCATGTGTTGAAATTCCTAACTAGTGCATGCATGAATTTTATTTTCTACCTATAGTATTAGTACTCCTATCTCTTGGATCAGTAAATCCCCCCTTGCAAATAATTGTAAGCATTTTCCACAGGGTCAGTGGAGTGCCCCTGTTGGATCCCTAGCCTAAAGGTCACCATAGAAATCCATCTTTTCACTCGCATGCATATACAGAAGCTACACCAGTTAAGTAGAGGGACTTAGATTCCTAGAGCATTGGCAAGGAATCCACAAGTTTTTTCACCTGAAAAATTTCCTCGCCAACATTTTGGGCACCCACTATGGGGAAGATTTAGTAGCATGTGCACCTGAATACGACCGCAAGGTTAGAAAATTAAAAATTCAAAAAAGAGATTTTTTTTTGGAATTTGAATGGCTATATGAGCCACATGGATTCAAATCATGTCTATTTTCGGAAACCCTCCTGTTGAAAGACCCAAATTTCTCTTCCAAATCAAATAAGATGTTGCTTCATATTTGAGGGAAGTTATCTGACATAATAGAAAAATTTCCAGCCACTACTTGATTGCCATGAGAATTATGGACCTTGAAGAAGAACACACTATTGAATTGGAGAGGCAAAGACAAATTCCAGCACCGCAAAGAAGAACATAGATTTTCAAGCTGGTGGATAGAAGATACACCCCACAACAGAGACAAGGAGGACAAAATGATCCCAGTTTTTAGGAACTTCAAAGAAGACAAGAGCTACTCAGAATCCAAAGGCTTCCTTTTCAAGAAACCATCCACATTAGGAACCTGAGTGTTGCCAATCCTTTGGATGGTGAGTTTCCATACATGAATGATAACCTTGAATATTTAACTGACATAGAGACTGAAGAAGAAGCTAGAGAAAGAGAAGTAAGAGCCGATGAAGAAATAAGAGCTCAAATCACAGAAATTGAGAGACTTCAAGCCGAGTCAAATGAAAGAACAACAACTTAATCCGCAGCCTTAACAAGGTTGGAAGATAGAAATAGAAATACAATGGGGGATCATGAGTGTGAACGTGATCATGAGGTCCATAGGCCTAATGTACCATGGGGAGGAAACATCAGTCCAATGGCTCTTGCTCATTCACTCCATGAGCTACCGAGAGGCTTGAGAAAAAACTTCCCAAAATTCAGAGGGGATGGTTTTCAACTCCCTGAAGAGCATGTAGCAACATTTATCACTACTTTCAGTGTGTTGGGTGTTGAGGACGAAGATTTGTCAGTTTGACTCTTTGTGGAGTCACTTCAAGAAATGGATGTTGAATGGTTGTACATGCTACCCCTGAGGTTTTTCACATATTGGAAAGATATAAGAAGTGCATTTGAACATAGATTCAAGACCACAAAATATTTCCTGGATCTCTTGGTCCAATTGGTACAAATGAAAAAAGAAACCTTCGAGTCGATGAGAGACTTCATAGCAAGATACAAGAGAGTGATAAGAAGAATACCTGAAGATGTGGTGCCTTTTGAAAACAATTTGAAGAGGTTTTTCATTAGTGCTTTGCCATCAGAAGTAGGTTTCTTCCTTAGAAGAACCCAACCAAGAACATTAAGGGAATCTCAAGACCATGCAATAGAAACCGATGATGATCTAATATTTTATGGTAAAGTGAAAGGCCTAAATGGGAAGTAAAAGGGTAAAAATTCAAGTTCTATCACCACAGATCCAATGTTCTGAAAAATGGAAAATGACTTTGTTGCCTTGAAGAAGTAGCTATCTCAGATCACAATGCAGAATGCTTCAAGGAAACCAAACCCTCTAGATAGGCCAAGGATTTCTCCACCTCATCGTCAGCTTGCTCTTGAAGCACCACCAGTCAATGCCATTTGTGACACCAAAGAGCCAGAGGAGGAAGCAAAAATTGATGAAACTGAAGAAGAAAATATGGAAGACTATTAAAACTATCTTGAGGTTGAGGAAGTTGATATGCAAAATGGCCTAATTGAGTACGTTGATGATGAAGATGAGGATGATGAAGAAGTAACAAGTTTCTCATGTGTTGTTTTCACTTGTACACAACCTAGGAAAGGTGATTCATCCTCAATGGTTGCAGTAAAGGATAAGAAGAGTAAAGAAGATTCTCCTCCAGAGGTCACACAAAATAAAATCATCAGTACATGATCACCATTACCACCTTCTATGGAGTTGGCTAAAGAAATACCAAGCTCACTGGTTGTCAGGGAGCATGCTACTTTACCAAGTAAGTCATCTAACTCTTCTCCCAGCTCAAAAGTTGCTAAGAACAATTCTCCTTTAAATGTTGTTCCTGTAAAGACATCTAAGGTTCA
This sequence comes from Taxus chinensis, assembly GCA_019776745.2. Lineage (NCBI taxonomy): Eukaryota > Viridiplantae > Streptophyta > Pinopsida > Cupressales > Taxaceae > Taxus > Taxus chinensis. The sequence goes on along the minus strand of CM034146.1, from coordinate 720,727,939 downwards.
ATCAAAAGAAACACCCGAAAAGGAGAATTCAACACCCAAAGTAGCAAATCCTCTACCATTTAAATGTTCCTCCATTTCTGGAACCTCTTCCTTGTTCACCATAACCCCATTTGAATTTTTGGAACATACAAGCAAAACCAAAGTCCAGCTCTCAGAAATATAATACCTACAAACACCCCCTGCCCAGTTTGAGAAGTTCATTAATGCAATTCATGGTGGTAACCTTGTATCCTCATGTCCTAATTCTAAAGGCTTACTTCCCACACCATCCACACCACCTTCTCAAAACTTTCTAGCCCTTAGTGCCTCCAAAACCAACAGGGTTGAACCTTTCTACCTCTCACTCCTCATTAAAGGTTTCCAACTAAATAATTGTAGCATAGATTTCAGAGCCTCAGACACTGTGACACCAGCCAAAGTTACAATGATCTAGGCCTCACCTTGACCTAGGTAAATGGCACTTGCTACTCAATGGAATCCAAACAAGTGCCATTGGTAGGAAGAATCAAAGATGCGCAGGTAGTACTAGCTGATTTTCCAGACAAGAAGGTGTTTCTAACCATATTATTAGCAGACATCCTAGCATCCTTTGGTATTCTATTGAGTAGGAGTTTTTGCAGAGACCGAGGTGGAGAGATAAAAATTTATTGGCCATCTACAACTATCCCAGTAAAATGTGATATGAAAAATTTTCTACCAGTAAGAAAGATGAAGTTCACAGTAAGAAAGTCTGATGATCCAAAAGCAAACATTCTCTTTCAAGATTGTGGCCTAGGAAACTACTTCCTCAAATCAATAAAAAAGGAGAACTTTCCACTTCTCATGGAGGAAGAGGAAGATCAAATTTGGACAATGGAATTTTATGGTAGTCATTCCAGAGTAGGCTTAAGAGATGGTGTAGTATTGTACTCTCCCTCTAATGAGGTACCCATTTTCCTACAAGCTGTAATTTGATAATACAAATAACACTACAGAGTATGAAGCACCACTCTTAAGCATGAGTGTAGCAGAGCACATGGGAATCAAGAAACTAAGATGTTGAGGTGATGTATTATTTGTAGTAAAGTAGGTCCGCTAGAAATATCAGGTGAAGAATCCAAGACTCTGGCATTATAGAAATAGAGTGTGGGACTGCATTGAATCTTTTGATGCATTTTCCATTGAAGCTATTCCAAGGGAACAAAATGAAAAGAATGATTCTCTTGCAGTGTCATCTTCCCTAGTGACACCTCATCCTTCTTTAGGTAAAGACAAAGTGACTATTGAAATGGTATTCAGGCCTAGTTTTCTAGACAATGCAAATCATTAGCAAGTCTTCAATGATGATAACCAAATTCTAGCATTTTTAGAGAAAAGGGATAAATTCAATAATCTCTTCTTTGAAGGAGGTGAAAATCCACACTGAGAAGCATGCCCCAAAGAAGAGAAAGAAGGAATTGAAGGGATTGATGATGAGGGAGTAATCAAATTGAAAGGGAATAAAATTCCCAAAGGCCTAGTCTCTTGAGAAGACCTCTTTGAAAAACATGACAGATTCATGCAAGAGAAAGAAAAGCAATCTTCTCGGTGCCTAGCTAATTTTGATAAAGAAAACATTAGTATCCCAGAAGAGCCAAGGATAGTCAATATTGGAAAATGTTGCTCACCTAAAGTAAAAATAAGGTTTGTTTCATTAATCAAGAAATACTTAGATGTCTTGGCGTACTCTTATGATGAAATCAAATCCTTCCAGCCAAAGGAAATGCATCATCCAATTCCTTTGAAGCAAGGTGTTAATCCCTTCAGGAAGAAACAAAGGCCTTACAACCAAAATATTGTTGATACCATCAAGGAGGAGGTAATTAATATGCTTAATGCAAGGATCATTTTTCCCATCCACCATTCAACGTGGGTGGCTAACATTGTGCCAATGCGGAAGAATAATGGTGAAATAAGGATATGTGTAGATTTTCACAACCTGAACCAGGCATCACTAAAAGATAATTATCGTCTTCCTATCATGGACCATATCCTGCAAGCATTCACTGGATCTGAAATGCTTTCATTACTTGATGTATTCTAAGGATGTAATCAAATCAAAGTGGTAGAGGAGAACCACACTAAGATAGCCTCTACAACACCTTGGGGCACTTTTTCCTACAACAGAATGCCTTTTGGCCTAATCAATGCATGAGCTACATTCCAAAGGGCGAGGGATTTGGCGTTCAAAGATCTGAATCATTAAATTTTTCATATATCTTGATGATCTCGCAGTATTTTCAAACAAGTTGGGAGATCATATCTATCACTTGAAATAAGTACCTGCAAGGTGTAGGAAACATGGCATATCACTAAATCCAAAAAACTACATTTTTTGAGTCATAGAAGGCAAGTTATTGGTGCATGTTGGTGAAAAAACATGGAGCACACAATTATCCTGAGAGGGTTAGATCCATTCAAGCATTAGCCCTACCCACAAGCAAGAAAGGAGTTCATTCATTCTTCGGAAAGGTTAAGTTTCTTCGTCATTTTGTGCTTGAGTTTGCTGAGTTGACAAAGCACATCACTTCCATGATGAAACCACAACCAAACTTCAAATGGAACAATGAAGGGAACGTAACATTCAAAGAGATCAAGAAATCCATTTCCAAGAATCTAACCCTTGTATCTCCAAATTTTAACAAAGAATTCATCATGTATTTTTATGCATCAGAATATGCACTCTCTTCCGTTCTCATTCATAAAAATGATGAAGGCGTGGAAGCACCTATTGCTTTCATGAGTTGTCATTTGTAAAAGCATGAGCTAAAATACAGCCAATTGGAGAAGCATGCCTTTGCAGTGGTCAAGGCTATAAAAAAATTCAAGTTTTACATCCTCAATTCTCATACGGTGGTGATGGTCCCCATTAGTGCAATCAAATCCATCTTGACATAGTAATATCCCAAAGCTAAGAGAGGAAATTGGATTGCAAAGACTCAAGAATATGACTTGGAGATTTGACCCTCAGATCTGGTAAGGGGAAATGGCTTGTGCAAGTTGATTGCCAAAGATGAAACACTCAAAGTTCAAAATGGAGAAGCAAACTATGCTTTCTCAACTTGTTCAGAAGACAACCCATAGGTTCTCTTTGTCACCACTACTAATGACTGGTATGCTGATACTGCATATTACCTGACTTATGGAGAATGCCCTCCCCATCTTGATTATAAGTAAAGGAGAACACTCACGCTGAAGGAAGCTAAATTTGTAATATGGAATCATGCACTTTACAAAAGAGGCCTGGATGGTTGTTTCCTTAGGTACGTAGATAAAGATAAATAAGAAAAGTTTCTTGAAGCATACCATGACCGTCACTACACACAAGATCCTCCAAGGAAGGTATTATTGGCCCACCATATTTTCAAACACTTGAGATTGGGTTTCTAAATGCAAAGCATGCCAACTTTTCATTGGAAGACAACAACTCGCTACATTACCACTCAGGCCTGTGGTTATTGAAGAACCATTTCATTAGTGGGGGCTAGACTTCATTGATGTTTTGAACCATCACTCAAGCACAGGGAGCACCTATGTACTCACAACAACACACTACTAAACCAAATGGGTGGAAGCCATTCCAGCCAAACAAGACAACACTGAAATAGTATGCAACTTCATCAATGATAATATCATAGTCTATTTCGGAGTGCAACAAACTATTGTAGCAGATAATGCTACCTATTTCTCTTCAAAAGAGCTGACTGCATTTTTCTATAGCTACGTAATCTTCCTAAATCATTCTTGTGACTACTATCCATAAGGAAACGAGACAGGTTGAATCAAAAAACAAGAACATTGTGACCATTGTTCGCAAGCTTGTAGACAAGAATCAAAGGAATTGACACAAAAGGTTGTATGACACATTGTGGGTGGATAGGATCACTCCCAAGAAGGAAATAGGTATGTCACCATTCAAAATATTGTATGGATTCGAAGGAGAAATACCTCTCACGATCGAGATGCCAGATCTCAAGTTGTTACAGGTAATAGAAGATGGTCAGTACAAGGATTCCATTGACAAGAGGATCCTTTTTCTTGAGAAGATGGAAGAAAATAGACTCCAAGTGGTGGATTGCACTAAGGAGCACCAATTGAAAGTAAAGAATTTTTTTGATAAGAATGGAAAGGAAAGAGAATTTAAATATGGAGACTTCATCCTTGCTATGGGACAAGAGAAGAGAACCAAAAGGCAACTACATAAAGTTTGATTCATTATGTCTCAGCCCATTCCAAATTCATGAAGCTTGTGGCAAGAACGCTTATCTTCTCTCATATTTGGATGGAATGTCTTTGGAATTTCCTCAGAGTGGGAAATACTTGAAATTGTATCATAAGTGAAAATGGGTTGTCCCCCGCCTTGTACCATAGGTGATTTTTAGGTATGTTTCCCTTTTTGTTGTGTGTTTTTTTTCCCTTCTATTGTGTGTCATGTGTTTTCTTTTTCTGATATTTATTTCTCAAAGTTGTTCATGAATTTGTAAGACCCAATGGATAAGGCACTGATCAACAAATTACAGGGTCTAGAGATTGAGATCCCGGGTTCCCATGTCATGTCTTCATTATGCTTACTCCAAGTCATTTCCCCAAGCTAGAGTCAGCTGTTGTCACCATAAAAATCTACCCCTCATTTTCTAAGTCAAATTTGAAGATTTTGAGCTCATGCCCTCCATAGGTGTTCAAGTAAAGTTGGAAGTCTGAAAAGATAGAGAAATTTAGGCTTTGAAATTGTCTAAACTCTTCAATTTCACATTTTGATAAATTTCTTGTTTTCCCGTCTAACCTATGAAAATTCTATTGTTGTCCTCATTTGAATGAAATTGTCAATCTTTCTATGGCCATGGATCATCAAACCTTGTATTTTTTTCAATCCCTTGGTTCACGAATGAAATTTGAAAATCAGGAGCAAAATGGTGGAGTTTTCTTCTTCTCTGCATTTTTCCATAGTTGTGAATGGTGGGTGTTTTTTTCCCTGTCAAATTTTGGCTCCATTATCCATGCGTACGTGGACATATCTAATTGGAAATGGGTCAATGGAGAAATTGGTGTTTTTGAGCCTATTTGTAAAAATCCATAAATTCATAAAGTGACCCCGCAACCCTAATCATGCTATAAGGGAGAAAGTTAAATATTAAGCTCGCATCGAAGATCAAAGCAAGGAGGTGGGCCTACGGAGTAATTTTTGTTTTTGATCCTGCAGTGAAAAAAGGTAAAATTATAAAAGTGGCCCACGAATTTGTCTCCACTCAAGTGAGGCCACATGTCAAGAACATATTAAAAACCGGGTGAGTGGGCCAAAATGTTCCAAAATACCAAATCACTATAAAGTCACAGAATACAAAAGGCATCCTCCACTCCCGCTCCAGTAAATTTCTCCCATGTGGATGAATCTGGTTTAAAGTTTTGAAGGCAAGATGAACGGTTTAAATTCAAAGTTGCAAAACAAGTGTAATGGTTGCATTGTGAAAAGTCTATTTTTTCTCACCATTGGAATTTCTTTGCAAATCAAGAATCCGAACAGATGCGAATGATTGAAAAGAAATTGTAAATTGTTTCTTGCCAACGAAGAAGAAGTTGTAACAACTTCTTGGAGGAGATTTAATGGCTTCTTCACACCATTTTACAGGGCTGGTAATTGATCTTGTAAACTCACAAGCGCATTGTACTTAGAGCAAGCAAAGGAGATAGCCATTTTCTTCCATTTCCCCTTCTTTCTCAATTTCCTTCATTTCCCCACTATGTACAACTTCTGTTTAAGAATCCATACTAGAAGAAGGATTTTGTAGCCTCTTTGATGAGGATATTTTAGAAACTTTGAGTTCACAATCTTATCTCATCTTGTTTCCATTTACAAGGTTGTTTCTTCTCATAAATGCATGTGTTGAAATTCCTAACTAGTGCATGTAGGAATATGATTTTCTACCTGCAGCATTAGTTCTCCTATCTCTTTTCTCACTCCATTTCCCACATTCATAGTGAATTCCCACCTTGCAAATAACTGCAAGCATTTTCCATAGGGTCAGTATAGTGCCCCTGTTGGATGCGCAGCCAAAAGGCCACCAAAGAAATCCACCTTTTCACACACATGCATATATGGCAGATACACCGGTTCAGTACACGTACTTAGATTCCTAGAGCATTGGCAATGAATCTACAAGTTTTTCCACCCAAAAAATTTCCTCGCCAATAGAAGGGTAAAAGGACATCATCCATGGTGTGTGCAAAATATTTGTATCTGTGATCAAAATTATATAAAGAATTGAACATGCATATGTGGATGGTATAGATAATGACATATAAGACATCAACCTAACATGTGTAGTAAAGTGATCATGTAAAAAAAGGAAACAAGAGATTTCCCCAAGATAATGCAATATGTTTTGGATGGATAGAATAGAATGCAATATGGAATGATATGAGCCACATGTCCCGTAAATGAATGGAAGGGTCTGAAATGAGGGTCATTTTTTACACCCTCAACAGTCGATAATGAACTGTAAAAAAGAGTGTTTCATCTAGAAATGGTCGAAGTTTGTGTTGTTTCTAACAAGTTGTGAGAAATGTGTGTTCTAATGAGATGCAATATAGAAATGATGTGTTCTTGAAATCTATAGCCAAAGCGTATATCACGATAAGATTAACGTATAAGTGATGATTTATTCTAAGCATATATCACTATGAGATGAATGGATGAGTGATGATTTATCCCTAAGCGTATATCACAATAAGATGAAAAGAGGAAGTGGTTATGTAACCTAAGGTGTATACCAATACAAAATGCTATAATAGGTGATGATTTATCCTAAAGCGTAGGTCACTAGGATAGAAATGTTGCATGATGAAAGGTTGAATAGTAAATGTGTGATGAGTGTAAGGTCCATCACATGGCACCACCACATGTTCCCAGTGGGTTATTTCACCTCATCCACCACATGGCCCCGTCATCCACTCAGTACGGATTTCTCTTCCCCGTTACGTCATTTAATGTCTCGACCCACTCATAGTTGGTTAACACCAACATGTCATCCTTCTTTGCTTGGTGAGATGCTTCGGATCAGTGCTCAAACCAATTCATTGAACACAACTGGGCCCACTCAGTCCTCTTACCATGTTACCAATGACTAAAACGTGGCCTCCTACACTCCAAACATGCATCCACACCCATCGAGTGTCAACCTAGCTTCAACTTGGCACAATCCCTGAGCCACCATGTTTTCAAACATTTTCCCATTGGAGATTCAAAGGTTTCCATTTCAGAAAAAATACACTATTCATCGCTACTTTTATGAAAAAATGTCTGAAGCACTATTTTATGATACTCCAAATTTTTCTTTCCCGTTGATAACCGAAAATGCTTTTTCCTCCCAAAATTTTTTGTTTTTGGAGTTTCTTGTTTCATAATTTTTGTCACTATTCACTCTGACAGGGTCCCAATTTCTACGAAACTCTGAAGACATTGGGGTCTAAATATTTTGAGCTCATCTCCACTTTTCATTACGTCATTGGCTCATCCTTCTCATTAATAAGAGCATAATAGTTTTTTATATTAAAACAAGGGTTGACGTGATCATTTCCCGTAAACACTTTTATCGATGTGATGAACTAGGTATATAATAATAACCTTTTGTGACTGACATTACAATTGAACACATACAACTAAAATGACAAGCTGCCACCATCAATACAACATTCAAAGAAGATAATACTACATGAAACTTTCCACCAATGACACAATATTTAAAGAGGAATGACCACAATGAGTGCTACACACCTAATCCATCCTTCAGAACCAACATGATCCAAACCATCCACAATTTCCACCATGAGTGCAATAACTAAAATCAATCCTCCACAATTAGTGATCAAACCATCCCTTGATGGGGCTCGTGCCATAGAGGTAATCTATTTAATTGTGATGTGGCATGTTAGGTGGTTAAGGGCCTAATGAAGGGAATTATTTTGATCACTCTATTATTATGTGTCGACTCTAAAAGTAAATCATCCTCAAATAATTTTTAGGAGGAGCTTCTCTACCCAATTACTACTCTTCCACTAGTTTGTGTACTTCATCCTTATCACTTAATGACATAGGTTGACTCTAGACCCTCCAAATCTAGCTTAGAGCATCTACAAATAGTTTTATAGAGATAATTTTATCATAGTCCATCCAACACCTAATTTTTTCCATAGGGAAAAAAAAATTCACCAAATTAACTTGGGAGGTTCAAGGCCTTTCACTATATTGATTTTTAACAAACATTCAACTACATATGTAGGGTTAGTTGAGATCATTCTAAAACAAGTGAAATTTCACTAGGAGGTCCCAAACTCAAGTTATGCATGACATTCCTTAAGTGGGTCAAAATTGATTCAAAGAATGTGAAATTACATTAATTTTACTTGAGTTAAATTAAGGAGTTTCTTGAAATCCAATATTTCTCAAATTTAGTATTATCAATCAAGACTATTTAATATCAATTTCACACCAATAGAATTCTAATAAAATTCTCTAGTTGCCCATTTTTACACAAGTGTAAAAATTGTCAACAATTCTTGTAATTCTACAGGGAAATCTGCCACCTAGCTTGTAGACCAATGCCTTGCTCTTGTCGATTGGGCATGCAGTTAAAGCATATAAAAAAACTTCATTTCCTAAAAACAAAGTAAAGTTGGGAAAGGATCTAGAAACTAGATCACGTTCATGAATGCACTTATTGAATGGGAGAAACATTACAATGTGCATGAAACACTTATTGAAATGGAAATCCTACTCTAAATAGACAGTGTAGGATTTTCAATAATAGTGTTTAAGAAACATACCATTCATAGGAATGGGAAGTTCCTCTCCATTCATCCTTAAAAGCTAAAATGCATTGTGTTCTTCATAAGCTTAAATTATGTAAGGACCACTCCAGATTGTATCGAACTTCATGTGGTTTCATGGTTTTGCATGATCAACATCCCATTTTAACACAATGTCTCCTTTATTGAAGATTATTAACTTAGCCTTCTTATCAAAAAAATTCTTTATTTATTTTTTATTCTTTTCCATGCTAAGATGAGCTTGATCTCTTCACTCCTACAACTCCATTAACTCTACATAACAAACCTGCAATGGTTCATTTTCAAGTAATTGCATCTAATGCAGTAAATCTAATGTATGCAACTCAACTGAGATGGGCATTCTTGTGTCTCTTCCATAAACAAGCATGTACGGTGAGTTACCAATTGATCCTTTAGGTGTCACTCTGTAAGCCCAAAGTGTTGGATTCAATATTAGATGCCAAGCTCTTTGGTTGTCTTTGAGTGTTCTTATGATGATGCTAAAAAGATTTTTATTAGCACTTTTAGCTAATCCATTACCTTTTGGGTAATAATTAGATGATTTACTTAAATAAATTTCATGCTTGATAGCCAATATTTTACCTTTGCACCAAGAAATGCTAAGGCATTATCTTAAATGATAGTTTCTGGAACACCAAATCTGTAAACTATACCTTCATAAAAGGATAGTATCAAAATTTCGTTAGCTTATTTTAAGGAAATTGCTTCAGTCCAGTGTGTAAAATAATCTATTGTAGTCAAGATCCACTTGTTTCCTTATGACGAAGGTGGATTTATCATGCCAATAAATTCAAGACCCCGCTATATGAACGACTGATACACTGAAATAGGCTACAGAGGTAGTGAAGCTAAACATTATTTTCCAAAAAAGAAAGCACATTTCTTACACTTTGTGATCCATTCTAATCATTCCTTGAATATGCTCACCAATAGTAACAAGAATTCATAATTTTTAAAGATGGAGTACGTGATGAAAAATGACCTCCTATAGTTCCTTCATGGAATTCAGATAATAATTGTTGAATTCTATCATAATCATTACATCACAACAAAATTCCATTTATATCTCTTTTAAGTAAATATCCATTAATGAAAACATAAGGTACAACTTGTAACCCAAAATACCTTCGTTTATTCTTGTCATCCATCTTGATTCCTGGACTTCTTGACTAAGTTTGAGTTTTTGATTTTTTGGTTCTACCATAGTATCTGACTATGGATACGTAACTTCAGCATCATGTTCTGGATCTTCTTATTCTATAACCTACCTTTTTTCCATATAAGCAATAAGATGCTCACACAAACCTTTTCCTTGAAATTTTTTCACAACACAGATTTCAACATCGTATTCCATAAATTTTGTAATCGACCCTGTTATCTTCTCATCCAACTGTTTGTTCAACAAGAATGCTTTGACACTTGGATGAGAGACTAAAACATGTATTTTCTTACTAGAAATCATGTACTTGAAGTTTTTCAATCCTATAACTATTGAGAGTACGTGTTTCTCAAGAAAATTGTACCTTGTCTCGTAGTCATGCAAACTTTATCTGCTTAGTGTTTTCACCATTAACCTGAGTTAAAATAGCTGAAATTGTCTCGGCTTCGGCAAGTGCATACATTGTAAAATATTTATCAAAAATTGGGTTTTCAAGAGTAGGAGCTTGTGAAATGGTTGATTTAATGGCTTCAAATCCTTTTCTCCCCTTTCTCCCTTCGTTGGTCTAAGAGAAAGTCTTATATTTTTTTAACATAGTTGTTAATGGTTTGACTAATGTGGAAAAATTTGGAACAAATCTTCTAACAAAGTTGATTTTTTTTAGAATACTTTGTAATGTTTTGTTATGATGAGTCAAGGAAAATTGTGAAATAACTTCAACTCTAAAAGGATCAATAGCTAAACCTTTTTTAGAGACAATATGACCAAGCAGTTTACCTTTATGTACTAAAAATGGACTTTTTGGGATTCAAAGATATTCCAAACTATCTGCAAAGCTGAAAAGTCTGTTGTAAATGCATTACATGTTCATCAAAATCTTTTGAAAATATGGTGACATCATCCAAGTAAACAAATATGCATCTATTTAATAAGTTATGAAAATCCATGTCCATTTCTCATTGAAACATTGCACCGACATTTGAAAGGCCATAAGTACCCCACTTTGTGGTGAAGGTTGTTTTATATCAATCTTCTTCACGCACAAGGATATGATTGTATCGACTGTAACCATCCAAAAAGAGATAATTTGTCCGAACTAGAAATTGTTCTCAAAATCTAATCCATATTAGGCAGTGGATAATGATCCTTTAATGAAGTTTTATTAAGGTCTCTAAAATCCACACATAACCTAATTTCTCCATTCTTTTTTCAAACAAGAACAAGATTAGCTACCCAACTTGAATGCTTAACTGGAAAAATAATAAATGATTTGATCAACTTAGATAAATTTTTTCTCATTAATGGCTCAATTTTTGGATTTACGCGCCTTTACTTCTGCCTAACTGGCTTAGAATTTGGTTGTAACTCTATTGTATGCTGAGGTAAAATAGGGTCAAATCCTCTTATATCTTGGTACTTCCAAGAAAAAACATCTTTGAATTCTTTACATAATTTGATAAATGACTGTTTTTCAGGTGAGAAACATACCTTTCCAATAAATATTTTCTTTTCATCTTCCACCAAGATGTTTTCGTAATTATTTATGTGAGTTGAAATATTTCCTTTGTCCTTTCTTAACTGATCATCAAAACTGAAAATGTCTTCTAGCGTGACCAATCCTTGAGGAAAATTGTTTTTCTTCAATTGAACAATTTGATCACCATAGAAGTGTTGGATTTTTTCTTGATTTACTATAGAAAATTCAAGTTCTTGCTGCAAAAATATACATATATGCTCATCATATTCAAAAACTTGCCAATTTTCTTCATTATCAGGCACTGAAGGTTTGATAATTAGCTTTATATGTGGTTGTACTTTGATTCTTTCGATATGTTCTAGTACATAAAAGCTAGCACCAACTAATGCAAGTCTGTCTCTATGTTTATTTTCAGCTCTTGGGAAAAATTGAATATTAATAGCATCAAAATCATCCATTAAGTATGAAATTTTATGTTTGTAATATTTCAACAATGAATTATTACACACATTAAAGTTTTTTACTTGATTAATAACTAAATTTGAATCACCAAAAACTTGTAAAGTATTGATACCTCTCTTTCTGGCCCATTGCAAGCCATGAATTAATGCTTCGTATTTAGCTACATTACAAGTACAAGAAAACTACAGACTTAAAGCTAAAAAGTACCTTTCATTTGAAGGGGAAGTAAGCATTAAACCTACACCTTGTCCTTTCTTATTTTTAGCTCCATCGAAGTGTAGCTTCCACAGTCGTTCTACTATTTTTTTTGTTTTGGACAACAAGGGAATTGGTTCATTTTCTTCATACATGAAATAAACACCAAATAAATCTTCCTTTGCTTCTTTGAAAGGGTCATATGCATGTTCTTATTGAGTCATTTCATCCATAAACAAATTATAAACACCGTCTAGTGTAGAAACATGTGTTGTAACATCAAAATAAGAATGATCTAAAGTTGCATATTTTGTTGCAGCGTTTGAAGCATGAGGCTCAATATGAAATCTAGCCAAAGGCTCTGAATTTATGGTAACTTTGGCTCCATAATTTGTAGTAAAGAACAAAAATGACTGATCTAAAGAGAGATAACCTCCTATTTTCGCTATAAAATCTCGTGATAAACATAAGGCAAAATAGGGAGGTAAATCTACAACACTTACATCTTGTAAAATAGTAACATTGGGATAAGAATGTAAGGTTACCTCTAGATTTTGATAATTCCAACTATGTTGGTTACTATACCGTCTAGCTACAACACATTGTTCTTTATAGGCTCATACTGCAGACCCAAATTTTCTACGATTGCTTTTGGCATAACTGTGTTACTTGCACCACTATCAACCATGTAAATATGAACTAAATGGTCTCCAATAATCAGAGATAGATAAAATGGCGGTGGCTTCTTGATATCATGAGTGTTACAAACTTGTTATCCAATTTTTCCCCTCAGGAAAAATTGATCAAACAAAATCTTAAACAGGAGAGATTGAACGTTTGGTTCGGTCATACCAGCCACATTTGTTCAAAA